>JAGFMF010011483.1:1904778-1960626 GCA_019455555.1 Galemys pyrenaicus | reverse complement strand
CATCTTGCATTCCCACCAGCAGTGTAATAGAGTTCCTTTTTCTCCACATCCTCGCCAACACTTGTTGTTGCTACTTTTTTTGATATGTGCCATTCTCACAGGTGTGACCCACCATAGCTTTTAATGTTGCTCAATTAGGTAGAATGATTTCTGTAGTCACTCTCTCTCTCTCTCCTTTAATAAGCTATTGGGTTGAATCAAATATATTTCTTCATATCTATACAGATGTCCTTTTACACTCATCTCTTCAGGACAAGGATGAGTCTTATGTCTGATTCCCTTAGATCCTGGCTGGACTAGTTCTATGCCAGGTGTGCCAGGGGCTGATGTCTTCCCTAGAAACCCATAGATTCCTGCTCCTTAGTCCTGGGATCCCCTGGAAGAAGACTGTTTTCTGAGCTTCCTCCCAGATGCCAGGCTCCATATCTGCCACTGGGTGTCCAGTTCTGGTCTGCAGTGGAGGTAGGCACCTCCCTGGAGGTTATGGCCACATCCAGTACTTCCACCATCCTCCATCCCACCATCAGCACTAGAGTCCACTGTCTTCTCGGGGAACCCCCACCAAAGGCTGGGCATAGTGGGGGCTCTAGGGCCTGGCCGTTTCGGCCCAACCAGGGCTCTTCCGTGGGCACCCTTTGCACCAGTGTCTGTTGACTGGTGGTGGCTCTCTCAGAGCCGAGCTCTTCTCCACGTTCTTTCCCCGCTGCTCTCTGTGGTAGATCTCAGACCTTTGTAGTCTGAAGGCTTTCCCTGTCCAGTCCTGTCCCTCCCAGATCTTTCACAGGCATTTCCTCCAGAAACTCTCTTGAATGTCTACCCATCATGGTGGTGGCTTCCCAGAGGGCCCATCTCCTCCTCAGGCCCTCAGGCTGCCAGAACCCTTTACCTCCATGGGATGAGTTCCTGCCCCCCCTTCCCTCTTGCTCTGCTCTGTCCTCTTTCTCCCCTCTCTCTGACTGGGGCCTTGCCCTCTGCCTGACACATAGTGGACACTCAGTAGCTGTTTGTTTGTGAATGAACAGCAGACCATTCTGGAGCCAGGCACTGGGCATACCAGTCTCGTGGCACAGAGAGCTGAAGAGTCCTCTGGGGGAGGGGGACCAGAGGCGGGCAGCTCCAAGGGGCAGAGAGAAGGCACTTTTCAGGCAGTGGGAAAGAACGCTTTGGGGTGGGGAGGCTGTGGGGGAGCTGAGAGTCTCCTGGGGCCAGGGGTGCCTCTCCCCATAGGCTGGGGAAATCTGACATGGTTTCTCCCCTGATCTGTGACTCCTGGCAAGTCATTTCTCTTCTGGGGCCTCTCTCCATCCACCTGACAGTGGGGTGAGACGCTCTGCCCCACCTGTCTCCCAGGGAGGGGTAGGGGTTGTGAGCATAGATGAGGTCATGGCTGGGAGATGGGAATGGGAAAGGACAGGTCCACCAGGTCCTGGGCTGGGGTCAGGGCGTGGAAGGGGCGGGAGACAGAGAAGGGAGGAAAAGAGAAGAGTTAGGAGAGAAAAGAGGTAGAAATACTACAGGAGGGAAGGAGGCTCAGACACAGGAAACAAAGAACAGAGGAAAACCATGAGCGAGACAGAGAGAGAAGAAAAGAGGAGAGAGACTAGAAGACACAAAGAAACCCAAAGACAGGAAAACAGGGAGGAGAGAAGATTGGGGGTGGGGAAGAAATTAAGAGAGAAATGGGAGCAAGAAGGAAAGTGAGAGTGGGGAGTAAGCAGAGATACTCAGAAATGGCAGGGCAGAGAAAATGAGACAGAAATAAAGAAGGAGGGAGGAAGAAATTGAGAAAGGGGAGAGAGGGAGGGAAGCAGAGGTGGGGGCAGTGAAAAACAGAGCAAGACAGAGGAGAGAGAAAGAAGAAGAAAGAAATGGACTGTCCCTGGTGGCGTAGTGGTTAAGCAAGGCACGATGAAGCAAACCACAGTCACTGCAGCACTAGTTCGATCCCTGCTGCCGGCCAGGAAGGGGACCCACATGGCACAGCAGACCTCTCCTGCCTGGCGCGCTGCTCCCCTCAGCGGTGTGTTTCAGTCAGTCTGCCTTTTCTGCTCCCCACTCTGTCTCTGATGGATCCTCTCACCCTACCTCACCCCCACACCTCTGCCAGTACCCCAGTGCTTGTATGCACAAGTAAATAAATCTTTATATAAAAAAAAAAGTGGAGAGACTCATAGAACCTGGGTTCAGACTGTCTGCAGCCTGGCAGAGAGTGCAGCTGTGACTTACTGGAAGCTCCACTGGCTCCACTTTGGAGCTGGGACAAGGTTGAGCTGGTGTCTCTTAACCCCTGCTAGATCCTTATAGCTATTCAGAGCTTGGGGGAAAAAAAATCAATAAAGCAAAGACTGGTAGCTTCAGGCTCCCGGAGAAGGCAGCTCTGCTGAATGGTTGGTGGCCGCTGAGGCCGTGATGTGATTTTGCATGAGTGAGCTCACTGCAGGAGTGGTGTCCTTGGCCTTGACACCTAAGGCCTAATCTTTAACACCTGATTCTATTTGTTTTATTAGTCAAGTGTTCTTGACTCAAACACGAGCACCCTGAAATTTTAATTAAATAAGATCGTGTGTCCAAAAAAAAAAAAAGAAAGAAATGGAGAGAGAAAATGAAAATGGACAGGGTCAGAAAGAGAGATGGATGGAGGAACGGAGGAGAAAAAGCAATGATGAGAATCTCAGTGAGGGAGAGAAAGAGACGAGGAGGATGAGAAAGAAGCCAAAAGGAAGTAAAGAATGATGGTAGGGCCTCCCTGGTGTCACAGCAGGTTGGCAGGTTGAGCACCGCACTGTGAAGCATCTGCTGCACAGATGCGTGAGTTCGATCCCCAGCCAGGGAGGGGACCCACATGGCGCCACAGACCTCTTCTGCTTCGCCTGCTGCCCCCCTCAGCAGTGTGTTTCATTCGATCTGCCTGTTCTGCTCCCCGCTCTGTCTCTGGTGAATCCTCTTACCTCCTGGGACTCTGACCTGTACCCCAACTCTTGTGTGCATAAATAAATAAAACTTTTAAAAAAAGAATGATGGGAACTGATGGAGGGAGGCAGGGACAGCCATCAGATGGGGAGGGGGGAGGGCACCCTCAGCCCTCACTCCCACTGACACTTACTGAGCACCCTGCTTGGGGCCAGACACCTGTCAGGGAGCCAGAGGAAAGCCTCAGCCCCCCCCCCCCCCCCCCCCNGGAAAGCCTCAGCCCCCCCCCCCCCCCCGCTGTCTGCGGGGCCCAGCCTGTCCTATTCTGTTTTATCCACCACACCCACTACCCAAAACCTTCGAGGGGCTCCCCAAGGGCGGCAGGGCTCTGTAGGCTGACGTGACTGCCTGGGTGGAATCTGAAGGCAGAACCCAGTGACACCCTCCCTCGAGGCCTGGACAGGCCCCAGCCTGCCTCCCTGTGGGGCCCAGACAGGAAGAGGCTCAAAGGCCAACCTTGTGGTACCCTCACTGAACAGAGAAGGGGACGGAGGCCCAGAGAGGGCCAGCGACCAGCCTGAAGTCCCACAGGCAGGCAGTGGACTAGCCAGGACAAGCTCCTGGAGGTCTGTGGTCTGGAAACTTTGGGTTTTGCTGTCTCCTGGGTGAACGGCTTCCTGCTCAGGGATGTCCCGAATGTCCCGAATTTGAAGTGTCTTGGTTGCCAGGAACTGTGTCGAGTCTTACCCAACATCCTGGGAAGTGACTCCTGGGCTTGTGCCCGTCATACAGATGAGGAAACTGAGGCTCAGGGAAGGGGAGGTGTCTCAGCCTGAGAAGGTCACACAAGGCAGGGAGCCAGGCTGGTTCTGTCTAACCTTGAAGTTGTGTTTGTGCCAAGAAACCTCCCAGTCTCTCCTGAGTGGTGTGCAGGGAAGGGCTCTGTAATATGGAAAAATGGGTAGGGCCAGACGCGGATGGCTGTTCCTACCACCGGGGAAAGTTTCCAGAAGGACGATGACTTCCAACATCATCATCCTGCCAGAGGACTCATCTTTGTTCAGTCGTGGCCCTGCTTTGGGGAGCCCAGCTCCCCCTGTCATCCCTGCCCCTTTCCCAGCCTCTGGAGAGAAGTTTGGCTCCTCCCCACCCCTCCACCTCCTCTCCCTTCTCGTCATTGTTCTCCATTGGCCGTGAGCCTTTTGGACACCGGACCAGGCTGGTTCTGAAGCTGCAGAATTGGGCCTGCGTGTCCTGTATCCTCTTCCCCTCCCCCTTCCTCAGCTCTGCCCGGGGCTCTGCCTCCCTGAGTTTCAGCCTCTAACCGCTCCCCAGCTGGTATCTGACTGTCACCTGCAGTCTCCTCTCCCTCACTGAGCCTCAGTTTCTTCATCTGCACTATGGGCACAAGCACCCAACTTCCCAGGATGGTTGGAAGCTGCAAGGTTGGCCTTGGAACGCAGGGACACGTGCGGGGGTAGCTCTCATGTGCTCTGGGGGGGGGGGGGGCGAGGACTTGATACCAACTGNGGGGGGGGGGGGGGGCGAGGACTTGATACCAACTGTGTCTCCCAGGTGGCCACAGTTCGGGGGTGAGGTTGGCCAATGCCTGAGCCACCCTCTGCTCTCCGGGAGCCTTTGTCCCTTCAATCTGGAGCACCAGCCTTGCCCCGTGCTGTTCTGGAATCTGATCTGTGGGTCCCAGGAAGTGGGCAGCTCCAGGGTGCTGTCTCCTGAGTCTACAGAGAAACTCTCTCAGAACCAGGGCACGGCAGGGTAGGAGCTGGCACCCCAGGTGGCTGGGGGGTGGATGCTCCCTTTCCTGGAAGCCTGAGGCATCCCCAGGGGGGTGGCCAAGGAGTCCCAGCCCTGTCCTCACCAGTTTCTGGCAGGGACCTATGGCTTTCTGCCAGCACATGGTGATGGGTTTGGCAGCCGCCGAGGCTAAATGGGGTGATTAGGACAAGTTCTGGGCACCTCCTCTGAGCCCCTGAACCCTCTTCCCTCCTCAGAGAGACACAGATCCCTCCAGGCTGCCTCCCCCAGGGCCTGGGGCTTTGCCTCCACAGCCTCCATCAGGGCGGGGTCAGGTGGCAGGTGACAAGAAGGCTTTGAGAAAAGCTAGAGAGGGGGCGTGGGCCCGGCAAGTGCACTCCTCGGCCAATCAGAGGCCTGCCCAGCCGGTGGATTCAGTTACAAGCCTGAGATCACCCCATACTCCAGCCTCCTTCCTACTCCTCCCCAAGCTCCATTCATTGGCCCCTCTGCACCGGGTCTGCTGGGCACAGCTTCCGCTCAGCTGCAGAGCTGCTGCCTCGTGGACCACCAGGGGTAGGGTCAGGGGGGCTTTGTGTGCCTGGGCCAGGGCGGCATGGGGGTTCTGATGGTGCTACTGGGGGTCCTGAGCTTCTGGGGGGTGGTTTTGGAGGGCTCTACCGTTCTCCCTTGGAACAGCACCTCCTGTCACTTGGCCAGGCCCATTTCTGGCAACCCCTTGGGGTCCTTGAGCTTCCTGGGCAAGGATGCCCAGGGCCTGGCCCTGTTCCACGCCCAGTGGGATGAGCACGGCAGGCTGCAGGCTTGTCGCCGGCAGGCTGATTCCGAGCTCACCGAAGCCTTTGGCAACCTCTGTGCTGGTGAGAGCACCCGGGGCTCCTTCATCCGTACCCCGGGATCCAGGCTGCAGAGAGTCCTGGTCACCCTTCGGAGCCAGTGGGAGACCTGCCAAGAGCATGAGGGCAGCTCAGCAGGTGCCAGGGAGAAGCGAGCGGCAGAGCAGAGTGAAGTTCCTGGCGCAGGGCACCAGCGGGCGAAGAGAGGCTGGACCATGCCTGGGACGCTGTGGTGTGGCGTTGGGGACTCCGCCGGGAATTCCTCGGAGCTGGGTGAGCCAAGGGGGCGTGGGTGGGGGACTGGAAGAGAAAGCACAGACGTCGCCCTGGCCCCCACTCTGCCAGGCTGTGTTTCCTTGCAGGAATGACTAACCCACTCCAAACCTCAATTATGTGGGCTGTAGAATGGGGGTGACCATAAGTCTCATCATGGGTTGCTTCGATGTGGTCACAGATGGGGAGAACTCAAACCTCAGCATCCCCAATAATCACCATCCAAGGGAGGGCGCTGGCTGGGGTGGGTCCAGGGTTGGCTGGGCCAAGGAGCAGCCGTCCAAGTTAGTAAGCTTGATGGACTCAGAGTGCCCAGGGGAGTGGACACAGAGACCTGCGGGCCACGCTGGAATGCCAGCTCAGCATATCCAAGCTGATCAAGACGCGCTGAGGCTGCACAGGGAAAGTGCCTCCTCCCCTGCAGGGCTGCGGGAGCTCAGATACACGAAGTGAAGCGTCGAGAACTTGGGAGATGCTCAGTAAAAGGTGCCATTGCTCAGATGGTGAAAAGCAGATGACTTTTTTTTGTACTCTCAGTGCAACTGTCGTCTGCATGGAGGGTAAGGGGGAGGGCTTGGCACCGGAGCTGGAGCAGGTTGGCATCCTGGCAACGCCTCCCTGTGCCAGCTGGAAAGGTTGCACCCTGCCTGCTTACCATTCCATTCTGCACACATTCATAACTTCAGCGTTTTATTGGGGATGTGAGCTCGCGAACTCTGGAGGCAGACGCCAACTTCTCTGAGAAAGAGCTTTCCATAGGCCAGAGTTCCTGGGGGGAGCCAGCACTTGGAATAGCTAAACAGCCACTATGCCGGACACTCTCTCGCTCTTAAAAATATTTATTTATTTACTTATTTATTTATGCATACAAGAACTGGGGTACAGGTCAGAGGTGTGTGTGTGGTGGTGGTGGGCGAGGTGAGAGGAGTCACCAGAGACAGAGCTGGGAACAGAACAGGCAGATCAACTGAAACACACTGCTGAGGGCAGTAGCGGGCGAGGCAGGAAAGGTCTTCTGCACCATGGGAGTCCCCTCCCTGGCTGGGGATCGAACTCATGCTGCAGTGGCTGTGGTCTGCTTTTTCATAGCGCTTCGCTTAACCCATTGGCCACCAGGGAGGCCCCTGGGTACTTTGAGATGGAGAGCCCCATAGAAGAGAGTGACCGGCCCTCCCATCCAGGGCATTTGTGTCCTGGAAAGGCGGAGAACCAGGTCTCTGCTCCCAGCACGGGGAGGGCACAACTGGTGTGCAGTGCCCAGGACTCTACCGAGCTGGTGCCCCCACTGCTCCTGCAGGGGTTTTCCAGGGTCCCGATCTCTGCTGCCGGGAACACGACCGCTGCCCACAGACCATCTCGCCGCTGGAGCACAACTATGGCATCCGGAACTACCGATTCCACACCATCTCCCACTGCGACTGTGACGCCAGGTTGGCGGTGGGCAGGGAGGGCCGTGAGCTCAGGAGTGAGGCGGAATGACCTAGTTCCCGAGCGGAAAGCCTGGGATTGTAGAGAAGGGAGCAGCCAGCCTGTGCTGGTGGGAAAGAGGACGCCTAAGAGGAGTGGGCCCCAAATCACCTGGCTGGTAGCGCCTGGGCGGATCAGGCAAGGCGCCAGGTGACTGTGGTTCAGGGCTCTGAGTGCGGGCTCTGGCGCAGCTTCCAGCAATGCCTGCAGAACCAGCGCGACTCCATCTCTGACATTGTGGGTGTGGCCTTCTTCAACGTGCTGGAGATCCCCTGCTTCGTGCTGCAGGAGCAGGAGGCGTGTGTGGCGTGGTACTGGTGGGGCGGGTACGTGCCTACCCCCTTGGGAACCCTCCTCAGTCAGAGGGAGCACCTAGGCTCCAAGCTGGGGGAGGGAGCCTGTCTGTAGGTCTGTCCTCTGGGGAACCATGCCTCATTCTCTCCTACTGCAGGTAGGGTCCCGGATGTAGACCCGCCCTAATGCCCCATATGGTCAGTGGGTGAGAGATGGGGCTGGCAGAGCCTGTGTCTCCACGAAGACGACCCCGGGGCCTTTGGGAGGGGGATGATGGGTTACCAACTGCCGTGACTGCCACCTCCCAGGTGTAGAACATATGGCTCCATACCCTTCGCCCGCCTCCAGCCCAGGACCCTCTACAATGCCTCTTGGAGCTCCCGGGTCACCCCCCCAAATCCCAGCCCCCAGACTCCAGCCCTCACCAAGCCTCAATGGAAGACGCACGCTCGGAAGTGGCTCTCACAGTGGAAAGGGTCCAAGCACCCCAGCAGCTCCAATACCACAGCCTTCCAGATCCCTGGGGCCTCCCTCAGGCCTGATAGAGCCTCCTCAGCCATACTGGAGGCCACCCCTCCAGGCCTCCGGGGGCCACAGGGTGCCCTGAGACCTCAGGGTGAGCTCAGAACCTGATCCTTGCAGTTCTTCATAGGAGGAGGGGTCCCTGCCTCTGTGCATGTGGCTTGGGGCTGTCCTGCTTCCTTTCCTCTCTGAAATCTTTCCTGGGGTCTCCCAGCCTCTCCCATCAAATAACGTGCTAGCCAGAGGGGCTTCTGGAAACCACAGACTTGACCGTGTCACTCCCTGGTGAACCCCGACAGGGTTTCTCTTGCATCAGCGTGATGTCCCAACACCAAGGCCCCCTGGCACTGGTCTGCAGACCGTGCTCCCCTGTTGAAACTCCAGTTTCATAATCTTTATTTAGTTCCTTAAAAGCAGTTTGTTTTCTCCCACTCTGGGCCTTTGCATGTGCTGTTCCTTCTGCCTGGAGCACTCTTCCCTTCTCTTCCGCTCTCCCAGCCTCAGCTTAGCAGTCTCTGTCTCCAGGAAACCTTCCTAACCGCTGTGGGTACCCCAGGGCCATACTACTCTGTGTGTGTGTGAGCACTTGTGTCAGTGTTTCTCTGGGTGGCAGTGGGCATTGGCGGGGTCTCCCTTCAGCCCACACCTGCCCCCAGGTATCCGCTGGACCTGCCGCAGCTTCCGCCACCTCGACCAGTGCGAGCTCCAGATCAGACCGCAGGAGACCAAATTCCAGCTGCTCAACAGTGCCCCCGAGACTCTCTTTCACTGCAACTGCACACGCCGGTGAGGCCTGCGTGGGCCCTGGGGGGTGGGCTGCCTACTGCTGGGCAACAGGAAGGGGCACCTGGCAGATCGGGCTGTGCACCAGCTGAAGGCTGCCTCTGCCCTCAGCCTGGCACGCTTCCTGGGCCTCCGCCGCCCACCCGCGGGCGCCAGCATGCTTTGGGCTCGGCTGGGGATGACCTGCTTTAAACTGGTCTCGCCACCTGACTGCGCCGAGGACAAAGGGTAAGTGAAGGCAGAGCCAGAAGGGATGGGGAGCCTTCCTAAGGGATGGGTGGCCTATGGACCCTTTGTGTACCTGGGGTGAGGGGTGTGGTGGAAGGGGTCAGGGGACCTCTAAGCTCCACTGTCACCATCCACCGCCCCTCCGGGACCCTGGGTTCGGCTCTGCAGTTGGCCGTGATGCATCTTGACTGTACACTACTTCCTGTGTGACCTTACAGTCAAGTCACCCGTTAGTGTCCATTCCCTACTCCGTAAAGTGGCCATGGATACTGAGGAAATGGTGTGAGATGCCACAGTGTAATTCCTGCTGGGCATGTACTAATAATGCTTGCTAAACTCTACTTCTATTTCACTATCTCATTTGGATTCTGATTTTGCAAGCCAGCCTCTTATCACCTTTCCTATTTCGTAGGGGAGAAAACAGGCCCAGACTGGCCCAGGTTTCTGCAGTCAGCTAGTGGCAGACTGAGGTTTATTCTGTCCCCTACCAGGTGTCACCTCTCTATCCCTGGCCCCAGACTGCTTTTCTCTGGGCCTCAGTCCCCATCTGCAGAGTAGGGTGCAATCCTTGTCAGTCACGAATGCCCGCTCCAACGTTTCCCTCCACAGTTGTTCCAGAGGCCCCAGGGCCATGAAGGTGACAGCGCGGCACTTAGGGCGACTTCAGCAGAGGCACCTGCAGCTCCAGAGTACAGGCACACAGGAGGCACGGCCTTCAGAGCACCCAAGGGCCCCGCTCTCATTCTTTGGCCAGTGTCTGCAGCTGACCCAGGCAGCCCTGAGATCTGATGGGCAGCAGAAACCCCGGAACCAGTGACCTCCGTTCCAGCTTTCCTGGGCACCAGACTGGACTTTATTCCTGGCTTTGCCAGGCCCTGTGGATTTCACTCTCCTATCCACGTGTTCACCCAAATACAGTGGAGGTGCTGTGGACGGCAGGAATCTGGAGAGGGGTTGGCCAAGACCCAGATGTGCACAGTGGCTCCTGCTGTGCTGGGTGATCTGATTGGTGGCATAAGCCCTCTGCTGGGATGTGGTACTCAGGAGACTCATTTGGATGCCCAGGCCTTGGGCCTAGCCAGGAAACTTCATGTACAGATGGGAATGGGGAGAGGGTAAGTTACTGTAGCAGCCCCAGGAGGTGGCACACGTATGTTCCTTTTGCAAAATACATACTTCTCAAGGATCTGCCCCGTGCAGAGGTCTGAGGTAGCAGGTGGGGAATGAAGGGTGCCACAGAAGTTTGGATCTGCAATGGGGGTGGGTGCAGCCAGCCAGAGAGACCCATCTCAGTCACCTTCCACCCAAGGGACCCTTTTCCTAACAGCTGCTATGCCAGTCTCAGCCTACCCTGGCCCATGCTCTAAAAACTGAAATTCAAATCTTCCCTAAGCCCCCTCCAACTCTGAGCCTTAGTTTCTACTGAAAAAGGGGAATGTAAACAGGACCTACCTCATACTAATTAAGTAAAACAATAGACATATAGCGCTGAACAACTGTGCATGTCCCCTCCAATGTACAGCCAAACTGTGCTTAGGTGTCTGATGTTGAGAGGCTCACGTAACCTCTCCAAGGCCTCAGTTTGCTTTTCTGTGAAATGGGTCTAAAATGCACCGACCCCAACACTACAATTCAAGATGCAGATTAAAGGAAACCCTGTGTGAAATGTATATCACCGGTGCCTGGTAACTGTCAGATCTGTCATCCTCTTGTCTTTCTAGTCCTTTCTTCTGACTACCTCCATCCCCAGACTGCTAATTCAGGAAGGAGTCAGGAGTGAGGTTGGAGAATTTAATTTCTAATGGATGACCTCGAGGGTCACCCCTTCCCCCCATCCCAGATGGGGGCCCAGAGGGGGCTTTGCTGATTGTCACAGTTAAGATGCCGGGACCAAGCTTGGGGGACCCCAGTTGTCCACTCCTGGTCAGGACAGAGTGGCAGGCGCAGATGAAGCTGGAGCAGCAGCAGGAGAGAGGCAGGCAGGTTTGCAGAAGATGGGACAGAGTGGGGGCCACCTGGGCCCACCTGCCCACCCACCCTCAGGGTGCCAAGTTCCCTTTCGCCATCCCTACTGGCCCTGGGGGCTGGGAGACAGGCTGCTAGGGGTCTGGACTTTCGGGTCAGAGCCCCAGGAGCTGCCACCACCCGGGTCTGCGGTCTCCAGGCGCAAGGCAGGCAGCAAGCGCAGGTTTTGAGGCACAGACGGTGTGAAGGCCCGGGAGCCAGGCGGCCCAGAGGGCCCGTCCTCACGACCCCCCTGGCTGCTGCCATCACTGCCCCTGTCAGGGGCCACCTGGGGCAGGCGGCGGCTCTGGGGCGAGGGGCTGCGGCTGGCACCACGGCGTTCTCGGGAAGAGGGCCGCAGGGCCAGGCTGGGGAAGCGGGCCAGGCCCGGGCTGCGGCTGCGGTGCCGCTTGGACTTGCCAGGGCTGGGGCTTCTGGACTTGGGTGCAAGCAGTTCCAGAGTGCTGTCATCTTCGTCCTCCGAGCTGGCACCGGAGATGTCTGAGCTGCTGCTGGCCACCTCCGAGGTAGGCAGCGAGATCTGAGGGCAAGATGGGTCAGTGGCGTGCTCTGCTCCCTACCTGACCACTGAGGGCTCTTGGACCCACTCCACCCTCCCTCCCCCTGGCAGCCCCAGGGAGGCCAGGCTCCTTGCATGAGGTCACAGAGCAGCAAGTGGCATCTGCACCGTGTCCTTTGGCACGCCCTACCCCGCAGTCTGGCTTCCTCACCTGGAAGGGTTCCGTGACGCCAATGAGGATGCTGTGGGTGTGGCTGTAGTAGCCGAGGATGAAGTCTCCATGGCCCTTGGGCAAGGACTCCTCACTGAACGTCACCTGGTGGGTCCAGGGGTACAAGCCCAGGTTGGGGTCTGGAAGGCAGCCTCAAGGTCCCCAAGCCAAGTTCAGAGCCACCAAGGGCGACAGAGACCTCCTCCCACGTTCCCCGCCCCCTCAACTACCTGGTACATGCTCCCGTCCACATCTTCGTGTTTGGCCCAGACGTAAGCCACGTAGTCCTTACAGTGGCGGAAACCCACCTGGGTGAGAAGAACCCGGTCTGTGGCCCCTCTCACATGACCCAGGATCCTCCCAGCATGGCCAAGTCAGGAGCCCCCTGAGGACCGCTGCTCCTTCAGGCCGTCCCCCGAGGCCCGGGCCACCCTGTCCCTCTTACCCGGTACAGGCCGATCCAGTCCCAGGAGCTGCGGGCGAACACGGTCTCCATACGGTACCTCACCACAGCCTGCTCCGCCCGCACCCACTCGTCTGCCACTTCCAGCCTCACCAGCGGCACGTCATCCCTGAAGGCGAACTGCAGGGGCAGGGGCCACATGAGGGAAAAGCTCTAACAGTCCATGCACCCAGCGCCCCTGGGCTTGAGTCAGCATGAATCGGTTGGAATGAAGGGCCTGGAACCATTGCACAGACTGGGAAACTGAGGCAGGACAGCTCGAGCGAGAGTAAATACCAGGCAGCTCGGGCTCCTTCTGCCCAGAGCATTCTTAGGGATGAGAACGCAGTTTTGAAGCTAGACAACTGGGGCTTTCGCCCTGGCTGGCTCTGCCTCCGACAGGTTGTTGAATACTGAGTGAATTCTCTGACCTCTCTGGATGCCAGGGCCCTTGTCTGTAAACTTGGAATCTGATTTAACTCTTGGGACTGTTGTGCAGCTTCAGTGAGCTACTATTTGTAAAGCATCCCACATACTTTCCAGTACAGTCGGTAACCAACGAATGATTTGCCTATGGCAAGAGAGACATGGGTTGCTGGATAATTGGGGTAAGCTGAACATCCATGAACAGGCAAGAGGAATCTTGGGCAGAAGGCTAGAGATGTTAGCCACTGCCACTAACTTGCTGCATGACTCAGATAAGCTCCCAGTCATCCCAAGACTCAGTTTCCCCATTTGTACGAAGGATCCATTAACGATGATCTTGTCATAGTTTGTCTTCAAGACAAAATATAACTATGAATTATATAATTTCTTCTTTCCAGGGTCACTCCAGGTCAATCAGGGGGTCACCCATGGGTGTGGGGTTGCTGGGGTGGCAGGTGGCCAGGGTATTGACTCCACCTCTGTTCCTCAGGGAGAGACTCAGGTGGTGCCAGCCTCCGGCTTTTGTCTGCTTCCCTGTTTATCTGGTTTCAGGTTTCCCTCCATCTTCAGCTTCTGAGCCAAGCTGCTTCAGAAGAAACCAGCACATCTCTCCCTGTCCCTAGGTTCCTAACAGGAGTTTTGGCCAGGTGATAAAGGGAGGAGGCCTCTGGGAAATGCCCTAGAAGACCTTGTGGGATAAAATGACCACTCAGGGCCTCCTTGGTGGTGCAGCAGGTTGAGCACCGCACTGTGAAGCATCCATGGCACAGCAGCATGAGTTCGATCCCCAGCCAGGGAGGGGACCCACATGGTGCAGCAGACCTCTCCTGTCTCGCCCGCTGCTCCCCTCAGCAGTGTATTTCAGTCCATCTGCCTGTTCTGCTCCCCACTCTGTCTCTGGTGAATCCTCTCACCTCCTGCGACTCTGGCCTGTACCCCAGCTCTTGTGTGCATAAATAAATAAATCTTAAAAAACAATGCCCACTCAGTCCCATTCTGCTGTGGGTTGCCTTGGGTCAGAGATTTAAGTTCTCTGGACTCTAGTTTCCTTCACCAGTAAAACTGGGAGAAGATTCTGGACACCTTGGGGCTTACAAAGATATTCAAAGTAATAGCATGTGTCAAGTATGCTAAATAGGGTCTGACATGTAACAGGTGCTCCACAGGTGATGTTGTGCAAGAGACAGAGAATCAGAACAAGGAGGGGAGGTCAGGGTAGGGTGCCCAAAAGAAGTAGCTCTCAAGGGGAGGTCCCTGATGGAGAATTTAACCCAACTGTGCCTTCTACTAAAGGTCACAGGAGACCAAAATGAGCAGATTTCTATTTCCAGTTGAGGACATTGGCCAAGGTCCCACAAGTGACCACATGACAAAGTTCCCAGGGAAAACAACCTCTGATCCGCAGGGCTCGCCTTATCAGATCAAGAGAACTGGAGAGCCCTGAGTTGGGTTTCAGGGATGGAAAGTTGGAATTTACCTCATTCGAACACAGCCAGTACACCAGGGCATGTGTGCATCCCACAGAGGCTGCAGTGTCCACATAGAAAAGCAGAGAATTGGACTACATGGCCTCTTAGTTCCAGTTTTAACGTTCTAGAGTTTCCCCTTTTTACTCAGGCCACTGAGTATAAATGTGCTAAATTAAATGCTAAATATGCTAAATTAAAGTGACTATTTAGACTTAAACTTTGTACTTTTTATATGCCCAGTCTTCCTTCCCATCACTACCTTAAGTATTACAGTAACAGACACATGTAAGATGATAAATTATGGATGGATAGAAATGAATGCTACACGAGGGTTGAGTAACCATTTTGACTTTGCTGGCCTTACTATATATGTGAATCTTAACAAAAATTGCTATAAATCTTTCTTGGAAGTAGAAAGTTGGAGATTAGTGGAAAAGGCATGGGCTTGGCAATGGGACTAGCCATGGGTTCAAATCCTGTGATTAGCTGTAACGACCCTGGCAAGTGATGCTGTGTCTCTGAACCTGTTTCCTCACATGAAAATGGGGCACATGGGGCCTCCCTGGTGTCGCAGTTGGTTAAACAATGCATTATGAAGCAAAACACAGCCACTGCAGCACACGTTCGATCCCTGCCTCCTGGGGACGTGACCCACATGGAGCAGCAGACCTCTCCTGCCTCGCCCACTGCTCCCCTCAGCAGTGTATTTCAGCCGATTTGCCTGTTCTGCTCCCCACTCTGTCTCTGGTGAATTCTCTCACCCCTGGCTTGTACACCTCGGGCCTGTACCCCAGTGCTTGGATGCATAAATAAATAAATCTTTGAAAAAAAAGAAAATGGGTCCCATAATTCCACTTCTACTCTGCTATGACTGGCTAGTCAACTAGATGCTGCTGACCGCAGGTACAAGGAGGTACTGGGCATTGGGATGCTGAGCTAGGGTGGGGGTTCAAGAGAAGATGAGGCCAGAACTCACCCGCAGGACAAACTGAGCGGCCACTGGCTTGTGGTCACTGACTGTGTACTCCATGTGGCTGCGGTAGCTATGCTGGGTCACCTGCAGCCGGTGGCTCTCCCGTCCTGAGGGGCTGGGACCCCCACTTGGAGCTTTGACCTTCCACAGGATACGGTCTGTCCAAGCTGGCTTCCGCTTCTTTGCACTGTAGTGGGCAGGAGTAGCCCTGGGGTCAGGGGCTGGGGTTCAAGGTCTAGTCCCTAGTCGGTCTCCTGCCCCTCGTCCCTGTGCCCCTTTTCCAGGTCTTGACCCCCATCCCCACCATTCAGTGCTGAGCTCACCTGGTATCGTATTTGTTAGTACCCACATCAAACTTGAAGGTGGGCGCAAAGTTGAGGGGCCCCTCCTGGAAGCCCTTTAGGATGGGCCAGGTGGTCTTGGCCATGTTGAGCTGTGAGGGTCCAGAAGGGCAGAATTGGACAGTAGCTTGGGCAAGGCAGGTGAGGGTGGGGACCAAGCCTGTGGCACAGGTGTGTCCTGGGGTATGCTCTGTGCACTTCGGGGTTTGGGCTGGGATTCCACACCTGGTCCTTCTCCCAGAGCTGCTGGAACTGGTTGCTGTCGATGGCAAACTTGACGAAGTGCAGGTCATAGCTCTCAATACGGAAATTCAGGTCCCCAAACCAGAACACGAGGCTGTTCAGGGGTGAGGCCAACAGGGTCCACGAGATGGAAGAGCCCAGCGCCACCCCCACCCAACGCCAAAGCACGGTCTGCCCTAGAGATAACGCAGCACAGCATCGGGCTGCCGGTGAGCTGCACGGTGCGAATCCAGAAAGTTAGGTTGGAACGCGCAGCAAGGCTCCCCCAAGTAGGCTCAGCCACCTCCCATCACCCCCGCCCCCCTCAACCACAGCTGCATTCGCATTCGTATTCCTAGTTTGCTAGATACAGTCTACGAGTCGCAACCCCCTCAACCCTCACCCGCCACAGGCCCCGCCTCTTCTCTCACAAGACCCCCCGCTCACCCCGTCCGGTTCCCACGGCAAGTTTGCGTGCACTGGGAGGCCCCGCCTTCCTGTACTATCCCCGCCCACTCCCCATCTGGCCCCGCCCCTGCCCGTACTCGTGATCCAGGATGCCGTGAGCCCCTGGCCCTTGGAACTGCTGGAGACTGAGGATGGTCTGGAAATTGTCCTTGCGCTGCTCCGCCTTGTCCATGTGCGCCGGCAGGTGGCAGTTGAGGAAGCAGAGCATGTGCCCGAAGGCCGCCAGTCGCACGCTCACTCCACCTTTGTTGCCCTAGAGAGGCGAGATTGTGCTGGTCACCCGCGGGGCCCCAGCCGGGAGGTGAGAGACTGGGCGGGGCGTAGAGGGGGCGGGGCCAGAGGAGGGGCGGGGCCAGCGGAGGGAGCCGGAGGAGGGTGCATTCTAGCGGTTTGTGCGGAAAACCTGGACGGGGACGGGTGAGGGGGAAACAAAGGGGTGGAGTCTAGAAAATGGGGTGGGGCGTTGGGTGGCGAGGAGTGGGGGTGGGGAAGCTGCAAGCTTCATAGTAGGGAGTGGAGCGTGGGGAGGAGACCTTGCCGTGCTTGGTAAACCGGGGGTCCACCTCCAGCCCCCTAAGGGTCCAGTCCTTTCCCGGGACGCCCCGCGCTCACCCAGTAGCCACCCAGGCCAGTGCGGGTGCAGTCCGTCTGCACGTCCCTCAGGAAGGGCAGGTGGTAGTACTTGGCGAACAGCAGCAGGATGACGCCCTGCATCCGCACGGTGCTCACCTGCCGCGGGAGGCCGGGCGGCTGAGGGGCCGGACGCAGCCTCGCGGCCCGCCCTCGCCAGCTGGCCCTTAGGTCTGCCTCTCCAGCCTCCCATTTCATGGCCCGTCGGGTCCCACCGAGGGTCAAGGCAGAGCTAGGGCCGGGGATCCAGGCTCCGGCTGTGCAGAGACCGCGAAAGACGAAAGCCGTTACCAGCACAAAGTTGAAGGGCGCCAGCGCGTCCATGAAGAGCTCGCTCCACTGGTCCGTGAAGAGCGCGTCCTTGAGCCGCTTGTTGATCATGGAGTTCACCTCCTGCAACCTGGAGGGAGGGGGAGGCGGCCCTCGGTTTGGAGGGCACAGCAGAGACCCCTCCCGTGGGCGAGAGGCCGGGATGGGAGGCAGGAGGGGCGGAGGGGCTCGGAGGGAGTCCCGGCGCCCTGCCCCCTCACCCTATGGCGATCATGTCCGCCCCGGCGGAGTCGTCGCTGCTGCAGCCCAGGTGGAGGAGGGACGTGACGTCGTCGGGGGGCATGGCGGTGCCCACGTTCCACGTGACCACAGTGATCCTGGGGGCAGGGGCGTAGAAGGGGTCCTTTAGCACCTCTCCTTCATCCCGCGCACTCCTGCGCACTGGGTGGAGATTCTGGGGAGGTAAGCTGTGCGCTAAGCCCTCAGCAGGACCCGTGTGGGCTCTGTCTTCCTCCTGCCAGACTTTTCCTAGGGAGAGCAATTGAGGCAGAGGTGGGCAAGTCCCTTAGGAAGGGCTGCTGTCTTCTGAGGGTCCCCCGGGCTCTTCCTTGGGGAGGTGACTGGGGCAGGGTGGGGTGAGCTCCCCTGGAAGAATGGCTAGTTTCAGAGCTGTAACCTCAACAATGAGCCTAGGGAGAGGCCCCCTCACCAGAAGCCAGGGTCGTTCTTGCAGGTAGACTGGGCTGACCAGGAGGAGGCTGATGAGGTGGTCGAAGAGGATGAGGTGGTGGTGCCTGGGGCTGGGGCTTCAGGCGGCTGAAGGCTGGGGCTCAGGCGCCCACCAGGCCCAGTACTCTGGGTGCCAGGCCTGAGATGGGTCATCTCGGGAGTGGAAGGAACACAGGGGGAACGATTGGGGGAGCGGCTGGGGGAGCGGCTTGGAGATCGTGGAGGCTTGGGTAGAGGTGGGGGCATAGTCTGGTTTGAGGGGCCCCCTGGCCGGAAAGTGGGGGACAGAAGTCCAGGGGAGCGGATGCCCGGTTCTGGAGTGCCCTGGTTCATATCCAGGGGCAGTGTCTGGGGTGGCCGGGGCAGGACAGAATCCTCAGGGCTGCTGCGGGGGACCTCAGGCCGGGCTCTGAAGGAGGGGGACATCCGGGGGTCTGGGGAAGTTTGGATCAAGGATGGGGAGCCCCCAGGACCAGATGCCTGAGCCAGAGGCTGGAGGTGAGCTTCAGGAGGAAGGGGGAGTCTGTGGGTTAGGGCATCCCTCTGTTTAGCTGGTGCACATCCCGTGGAAGTGGGGGCTGATGCCATGGGTGGTAGAGCCTGGGTCTGGTCTTGAGAGGGCGACAGGACAGGACTGGGCACTGGGGAAGAGCTGGAGGGGGGCTGTGGAGGCTGCTCCTCAGATGTCAGGGCCAGGCTCAGGCCCGAAGCAGCCAGTGCTGGCTTGGCTCCCACGGCGGCAGGTGGCACCTGCTTCTGGTCCCTGGATGGTGGAGCCAGCCCGGGCCCCACGGTGGTTGGGGGAGGCCTTGGTCCCGCTGAAGCAGACATCACCAGTTGCCCCAGGGACATGGGAGCCGGGACTGAGCCTGAAGTCACTGGAGGAAGTTTTGGCCCAGCCGAGGCCGACATCACCAACTGGCCGACGGACGCTGGAGCCAGGCTGGAGCTGCCGTGGGCAGGAGCTGTTTTCTGCCCTCCAGGGGTAGACAGTGGAACCAGGATGGGCCGGGGAGATGCCAGAACCAGCTTTGGTGCCTCTGAGGAAGGTGGCATAGTTGTTCTCGGCCCCACAGGTGCCAGAACCAGCCTTGGTTCCGAGGATACTGGGCCTGCATTCTCCTTTACTGGGAGGTGAAAACTTGAGTCCACCTTGTAGAGAACAAATCAAAGACTCAGGCTAACCCCAACCAGGGGGCTGGAACCCCGACTTCCATATCCCCCCAGCAGACTCCGCCTACTACGACGGCACGTCTTTCCAAGAAAGTCCTTCCTAACGTCTCACCTCAATCCATTTTGTGGTGAGTTAGCGTCTCTCTTGGAGGAAAGGACACAGGACGCTATCCGCTTCCTCAAATCTGACCTCTTCTACAGATGGGGAAACTGAGGCCCTGACTCCAATGAGGCAGAGTCTGAATCTGAACCCAGGGGGCTTCATCTGGCACCTACCGCCAGACCCTATGCTTCTTTGGGCAGCCCTCCCTTCAGTCCCTGGTGCTCCCCCGGCCAAGGGCAAATGACCCAGCACCCCAGGATGGCCCACTGTGGAGACCCTGGGTGCAGCCCATTAACTAGTGCTCCCTTTTTCTTTACAGTTTTCCAGAAGCCTCCGGTTCTGCCCCCAGCAAAGATCACAAATTCTCAGTTCCAGCCCTTTCTGTCTTCCTCACCCATTCCCAGCGCTTCACGCAGGAGCAAGAACCCGGGCATGTCAGTTCCAAGCCCAGTTCAGTGTGACCCTGGCAAGCACCTCTCTGTCCAGGGCCTCAGTTTCCCTGTCTGTAAAACAAGGGAACCTTGGGAAGGGCCCCTGGATACACCACATTCTGGCAAGTCTTGGTCTGTCTCAGAGTCTGCATTTCCAAGCTCCACATTTACTAAGATTCTGTTCAGGTCCCTGTGGAATAATCCATCCTCAGCAAGTGTGAGTCTGACATTCAGCGCAAGTCCAGGATTCTGTTGATCCTGGCGTCACACCTTCCTGTGCCGAGGTGCCCTTCTACCCCTTCTGCCCTGTCCCCCACCTGTGAGGACAAGCCCGCATCCCTGTTATGCCCAGCAGTTGGGGTAGGGGGTGCAGGAGCATCCTCTCCCTTCCCCATCCGTTCCGGGTAGCTGATGTCCCCTGTCTCCAAAAGACAGGATGAAGTGTCCTTTATAAGGGAGGGCAAAAGAAGGTCCCTGCTGGCCCTCCGGTAGCTCCATCCTGTCCCCAGGAGCGAAGTTTTGCCTGCATCCTGTGTCCTTCTCGGTTCAGAGAACCTGAAACTCTGCTTCCACCTCCCTCCCCAAACTCAGCTTTTGAAGCTGCATTTTGGTTCCAAGTGTCCCACTCTGCATCCCCCTCCCAACCACCAAACCGCCTCCAGCACCAACAACTTAGACACCCCAGATGTCACAGTTTGAGTCTTCAGGAACAAGTCTCATTTTGCATTGGTTCAGAGAGTACAAGCAACTTGCCCAAGGTCACACAGCAAAGCTGGAGCACAGTTGGGTCCCCTGACACCTTGTCCAGGGCTCTTTCAAGGGCTCGTGGAGATGGCTGACTCCACCTCTCTCTGGGTGTCCTGTCACTGCCTCCTTAAGCCCCAGGGTCCCCTGTTCACCCAGTCCGTACTTGGTGGGCAGAGAGAGTATCAGCCCCTCAGTTAGGGGCACCAGGGTGCCTGCAGTGTGTGTATGGGGGGGAGCAGGAACAGGGATGGAGGCTTAGGTTCTAGGGGTCTTACCTTGGGGGATCCTCCAGTTTGGGAAACTACATGAGGTCCAGGCAAGAGGCCCAGGCCTGCCTGGGTCCCTGGCCTCCTGCTGCCACTGCTGGTCTGGCCCTCCATGTCTGCAGCCCGGCAGCCCGGGCTCCCTCCGGCTCAGGCTCTAGCTCCTCCGCTCCCGGGAACCAGTGATGTCATCAGCCGAGTCAACCTGCTGAGAATTTAAAGGCATAGACACCCGCTTCCCAGCCTAGAGGTGGCCAGGGCAAGGTGGCTAGCCCCTGGAACCTTCTGGGTGACTGCTGGGGCTGGAACAGCCATGGGCAGGTCGGATAGGATGTCCCCTGGCCTGGCCCACATCCCAAGTGGCAGCGTGGAGAAAGCTGTCTGCCCCCACCCTCCCACCAGCAAGGCTGGCTAGCCCATGCTTGAGGGCGGATCACTGTCACACCTGAGAGTAAGGTAAGAGACAGGTAGCTCAGAGGTCAGAATCCTCCCCAGGGCCTCAGAGACACTAGAGTGTCTGGCCCGATCCTTGACCAGCCTGACTCCCTGCCAACTCAGGGCTTGCCACGGCCCCCACCCTTGCCCCATTTACAGGCTTTGGTGCCCGCTCCCTCCCTTCTCAGCTCAGAGACAGACACTCAGACTCCTGCCACTGGAGTCCTTTCCCCTCTCAGCCTCAGCGCTGGCCGCTCCTCTCCTGCAGACACCTTGCTGTCGGCCCTCAGATGTCCCCACAGCCAGGCTGCTGTCAGCTTTTCTCCCCCCAGTGCTCACGGCTTTCATCCGGGAGGGGCGCTTGCTCAGTTACCTGGTGAGATCTCCTGAGTCTCAGTGAAACAGAGGAGCTCCTTCAGTGACCCAAGACCTGCAGAGCTACTTGGGGTATCTGAGGATGTGAACTATGGGGAAGAGGGGCCCAGGGGTGGGGGGACAGCCTGGCAGGAAGGTGAAAAACAACAGCCCTGGGAGTGGCTTTGGCGGGACTCAGCACAAGGGCCTGATCTCCAACTAGGGCAGTGTTGGTGAATGAATGAATGAATGAATGACAAGAGTGACCAGGTTTAGCTTTGGCCAGGGATGGCTCAGGCCTTCTGCTTCTGCTTCGTCCCCATTCTCACTTACCTGCTAAGCAGTCCCTGCGATCTCAGTCCCTCCAGAACTGCTAGATTGCTTAGAAAGAAGTGATCGTGTTCAGTTTAAGCCAGAATTTTGAGTTTTGTGCTCCAAACACTTTGCTGTTACCCCTGCATCCTCAATGGCCCCTTCATGAGATTAAGCTCATTCTCCTTTCCTGCATGGGGTTCCCATCTCAGCCTCAGCTCTGACCTCTCTCCTGCAGACACCTTTGCTGCCTGCCCTCAGGTGTCCCCACTGCCAGGCCCATCTCAGGTCAGCTCCTTGGAGCTTTTTTTTTTTTTTAAAGATTTATTTATTTATGCATACAAGAGCTGGGGTACAGGCCAGTGTCATGGGCGGTGAGAGGATTCACCATAGACAGAGTGGGGAGCAGAACAGTTATATTGACTGAAACACACTGCTGAGGGGAGCAGTGGGCGAGGCAGGAGAGGTCTGCTGCGCCATGTGGGTCCCCTCCCTGGCCGGGGATCGAACTTATGCTGCTATGCAGCGGATGCTTCACACTGTGGTTATGGTTGAGCGAGTTAAGCTCAACGCTGCTGCGCTACCAGGGAGGCCCTCCTCTGAGCTTTTCTCTCCCCGGTACTCTTTGGCTGTTGTTTGGGAGGGGCACTTGCTCAAAGTTACCTGGTGAGCTGAATGGTGAGCTCAGTCATATAGGCTCAAATGAGCATCATTGCCCTTTGGACACTGGTGAATGTCATGCAAATGAGTGTGCTGAGGGCTTCCTTGCCCCTGCAGATTTCCCATCTTCCTTCTCCCTGAGATCCGGTGTTACAGGAGCCTTTGTTTCTGGCCCTTGACTGTCTTTGGTCCTACTGTTTTGTTTTTCTCTTTTTTTAAGAGAGAAGGTGTTGAATTTGCAAGTTAATTCAGTGATTCTTTTTCTTTTAAATATTTATTGATTTATTTATACAAGAACTGGGGTACAGGCCAGAGGTGCAGGAGGTGAGAGGATTCACCAGAGACAGAGTGGGGAGCAGAACAGGCAGATGGACTGAAATACACTGCTGAGGGGAGCAGCAGGCGAGGCAGGAGAGGTCTGCTGTGCCACGTGGGTCCGCTCCCTGGCTGGGGAATCGAACTTGCACTGCAGTGCCTGTGAATGCTTCATGGTGCTGCAACTTAACCCCTTGGGCCACCAGGGAGGCCCTTACTTCTGTTTTACAGATGAGAAAGCTGAGGCCCCAAGAGCACCTGGCATTTGCTGCAATGCTGGAAGGGATGGGGGCAGACCCAGGTCTCTGGCCCTCGTCCTGAGGCTCAGTCATCCGTGGCTGGAAAAGGAGCATCACTGCCCTTTGGACACTGGCAAATGCCACGCAAATGAGTGTGCCAGGGCTCCTCTGCCCAGCACAGTTCCCACCCTTTCTCCTCCCTGAGCTCAGACGTTGCAGGTGACTGTGTGTCTGGCCCTGTCACTGACTTACTTGGGGAGGTCACTGGGATTTTTGATTTGTGTAAGGGAGATTAAAAAAATATATAGGGCCTCCCTGGTGGCGCAGTGGGTTAAGCAATGCACTATGAAGCAAACCGCAGCCACTGTAGCACCAGTCGATCCCTGCTGCCGACCAGGGTGGGGACCCACAGGGCACAGCAGACCTCTCCAGCTTCTGCTCCCCACTCTATCTGGTGAATCCTCTCACCTCCTGCGACTCTGGCCTGTACCCCAGCTCTTGTGTGCATAAATAAATCTTTAAAAAATATATATATATAGTAGATACTTCTTAAGGTTGCTCTGAGGATTCAGCAAGATACGCGTGTGAGGTATCTAGCACAGAGGCTGACTCAGGTAAGCTCTCAGGGCAGCTGCTCCAGAGTTATCGTCACCATGATTATCGTCTACTCCAACCTACCCATTTGGTGGATACTGAAACTGAGGCCTGGTGAAGGGGAGGGGAGGGAGAGGGGCTCTGAGACCTAGACATGGCCTTGCCAGGGGAAGGGGGTGGGAGGGCGGACCCTGGCTGAGAAGGGAGTGGTAAGAGCTATATTTGAGCTCCTGGGTGATGACTAAGGAGGTTGATAACAGGCTCTTAGGCGCAGGGGGAAGGCAGGCCGGGGGCAGCTGCCAGGGAGAACCGCCCCCCTGGAGATGGCTGTCTCTGCCTCCAGAGGCCCCTCCTGGCTCCCTGCCTCACTCCCTCCAGGGGGTGAGGTGGGGGTGTTCAGAGACAGAGGGTACAGCTTGTCTAGCCCCCTCCTGGAGACTTTTAGTGCTACCCTTCAGGCTGTTTGGGTCAGGGAGAGGAGGAGAAGCTGGCGCTTGGCAGATCTTCTCAGACACACTCCACAGTAAGTCTGTGAAGTGGAGACAAGATCCTATTTGACGAATAGATCCCTATTTGAAGAAACTGAGGCGCAGGGATTAGGTAGTGGCGGGCAGCAGGAGACAGAGCAGGGGATAGTTCTCCCTCACAGAGGTGACAAGTGAACCTTTTCTCTGAAGGGGAGTCTGCGTTACCCAGTGAAAATGAGCCCTGCTCTGGGCAGCAGGGGAAGCATCAGGTGCAAAGGTATGGGATGGAGAAGATTCCAGCATGAAAGGAGGCACTACCTGGAACTGTGTCCTCATGCCCCTTTGGCTCAGAATAAGACACCAGAAGCAGGGAAGGGAAAGAAGACTTTCTCCTTCCTCCTCTCTCCTCCTTTTCCTCTCCCTGCCTCCTAGGGGGACCAGAGTGATGGGCACAGAAGAGTTTGTCCTCCTTTCCTCATGGGGACCCACCGAGAGAGAGGTCATGCTGTGGCTACCATCTGAGAAATGTCTGAAGCCCTCGATACTGACAGGTATTGTGGGATGGAAGAAGGAAACATTAGGGAAGACTTCCTGGAGGAGAAAATATATAGGACAAGGAGGAGCATTTATCTTCCCAGGCTTCCCTGTGGGGCTCCTTCTTGGTAACAATGCTACATGTTACATCGTTCCACTATGTTCTTACCCTGGGGGCAGGTGCCATTCCTGCCTCCTATCCTGCCCTCAGGAAATGGGCTCAAGAAGGAGGGGTGACTTTCCCAAGGTCACACAGCTGGGGCTGAGATCACAGATCCCTCTTTCCTCTCCTCCACTCCCCCTCCTCCCAGGCAGCCAGGCACCCGCTGTCAGCTGCTCTGAAGTGAGTGGCTATTTTTATTCTGGTGCGAGGGGATCTCAGGCAGCAGAGCCATGTAGGTTAGAAGGCTCTAGGACATCCGGCTTTGCAGGCAAGGAGACACTTACCACGGGAACTGGGCCTGCTAAGCCTGCCTGGGGGCTCTCATTTCTTGCAGGCCATCCTGTCCTAGTCTTTCATGTCTCCAGAAACTTCTTTATAGGAGTTCCGGACAGAGCATAGAGCCTGACTAAGCCCTTGTCATGGCCTCGATCCCAGATCCAACTTGGCCCTGTTTGGTGTTAACTGAGCCCTGATCCCATGGCAATACTCTGACCCTGGGTCCCGACTCTGGTCACATACTAAGTTCTGATCCAAGCCTAAGACTGACTGCAACACGAGACCTCAATTTTGGACCCAGGTCGAGCCCTGTTCCTAGCCTAAGAATGAGGTCTAAGTTTGATTATTGACTGAGCCCAACTCCAGCCCCAGACTCAGTTCTAAACCTGGCTTTAGGCTAAGGGTCACAAACTGAACCCTTACTCTGGTCTAGACTAACCCTTGATTTTAGACTGACTGACAGACTCCAGGCCTGGTCATCTTCTGAACCCTAAACCTGGTGACTGACCAAGTCCTGAGTCTATTTTTTGTCATAGGCTAAGCCCAGAGCCTAAAATTGACTGAACAATGACCTTAAACTATATTCTGACCCTGGGTCCCATCCTGACCTTAACTGTGTACTGAGTCTGGTAAGAGACTGAGCCTGAGTGTAGTCAGAGACTGAACATTGATCCTGGTCCCAGACTAAGGTCTAAGTTTGGTCATTGACTGGGCTCTACTCCAGCCCCAGACTCAGTTCTAAACCTGGCTTTAGGCTAAGGGCTGGCCCCGGCCTTGTCTGTTTTATCCCATCAAAGATTAAACCCCAAATCCAGCTCTACCTGAGGAAGGCTCCTGGCCTAGATTACCAACTGTCTCATAAGGGCATGGCCTGTGGGAAGGGACCTTTTCTGGGAGATCCTAGGCCTACTGTGGTGGCCAGAACCAGAATGTTCCAGTTCTGTTATGGCTGTGTCTCTACTATTGGTTTCACTGACTGGGTAGTGAACTCTCAGCAGCCCAGGCTGTGGCCCCTCTAGGCCACAGTGTTCAGGTTAATGCAATGAGAGTGCTTCGGTGGCATCTGTCCAGTGAACAGTGTGGGCCTGGGGGGGCCCTGAGGTTTGGCTCCGTTAGCAGAAAAACCACAGGCTCCACGAGGCTTCTGGTTTCAGCCACTCTGAGGCCCTTGCTGGCATGTGGGATGGGGTATTCGGAACCCATGGCTTATATACCACTATTTTCGCAAACAAAGTTTACTTTTATGTTTAGGTAATGTAGGTTTATTATAGAAACTACAGACCAAACAAAATATAGAAGGAGAAAAAAAATTCACCTCTAATATCATCTACATTAAGATGAGCATTTTGATTTCTTGGGTTATTTCTTTCTAGAGTTTGTTTTTTGGTCCAGGACTGTATATATGCATATTTTATAAAACTGGTTGGCTACCTGTTGCTGTTACAATGTCTGTTGTCGTTCATATCCTTCTCAACAGGCTTTAGGAATGGGTCCCAGCTGGTTAAACCGATGAGCAATTCCCGGTTACGCCATGGCTGAACTGTGAGCTATAAGGAGACTTCTACTCAGGGTTTTTGGGAAAGAAAGCTTGTTTTCTGCCCTAAGAGGTTACCAAAAAAAAGCTGACTTCTTGATTAGAGGTGAATGAGGAAGTCTGTGGCCCTGGTTTCTGCTAGAAACCACCTCAACACCATGCAGGTAACTAGCCTCATGACAAGATGATGCTATGAAAAGCAGAATGGAGAGAGACCAGGTCATGGTGACTTTATAAATCAAATCAAATGTTACCAGAACCTGTCATTGCCCATAGAAATTTTTGTTAGTTGATTCAACAGATTCACCTTATTGTCCGAGTCAGTTAAGCTTGGGTTTCTGTGCCTTGCAGCCTAAAGCATAGCAATTCCCAACTGATATTATCATTTCATAGATTTTAAAAAATGTAATACCTTAACAATGAACATTCTCCATGTCACTTAACACTATGCTACATTATTTCAAACAATTGCATGATGTTTTTTTTCTTGCGTAGAAGAATTGGGGTGTAGGCCAGAGGTGCAGGAGGTAAGAGGATTCACCAGAGACAGAGTGTGGAGTAGAACAGGCAGAGTTATTGAAATACACTGCTGAGGGGAGCAGCGGGCGGGGCAGGAGAGGTCTACTATGCCATGTGGGTCCCCTCCCTGGCCGGGGATTGAACTCAGGCCAAAGCAGTGAGAGTGCCGAGACTTAATCTCTAGGCCACCAGGGAGGCCCCCAATTGCATGATTTTCTAGATTTTTTTAAAAAAAGATTTTATTTTTATTGGGCCTCCCTAGTGGCAAGGGGTTGAGCGCTGTACTGTGGGGCTTTCGCAACCACTGTAGCAAGTTTGATCCCCAGCCAGGGAGGGGACCCACATGGTGCAGCAGACCCTACCTCACTCCCTGCTCCCCTCAGCAGTGTGTTTCAGTCCATCTGCCTGTTCTGCTCCCCACTCTGTCTCTGGGGAATCCTCTCACCTCCTGCACCTCTGGCCTGTACCCCAGCTCTTGTGTGCATAAATAAATTTTAAAAAAGATTTAAATTTTTTTATTTAGCAAGCCAGAGGTGTGTGTGGGGGGTGCTAAGAGGATTCACCAGAGATAGAAGGGGGAGCAGAACAGGTGGATCTACTGAAATACACTGCTGATGGAGCAGCAGGCAAGACAGGAGAGGTCTGCTGCGCCATGTCAGGGTCAGCCCCTTGGCTAGGGATCGAATTCGTGCTGCAGTGGCTGCCAATAGCTTGATAGTGCTGAGACTTAACCCCTTGTGTCACCAAGGAAGCCCAGTTTTCTATCCTATTAAGGTGCCACCATTCCCCTTTTGTGATGTGCTTAGGTTGTGTCTCTAGTTTTCCACTGTGATAAGCAGTGTTTTGATAAACAATATTGACCCAAAAATTGATCCCCTCTCTATTGATTAAGTTGAGTCAAACTGTCCTTCCCAAAGCTTGGAGGAATTCATACTTCCACAGCAGTAAGTAGTATAGACGTAGCCTATCACAATAGTCTGGACAAAACTGATTGTATTTACAGTGTCCTTGTTTATTTATAGACAATGACTATTAAATAACAGATCTAAGCCTATTATTAAACCTTTGCAATCAAGTCAGTGAATGGAGGTAGCAGGGCCAAGCAAAAGGCTGGGAAAATACCTGACATCGATGAGGCTGAGTGTTTAGGACCTATGAAAATGGTTTAATTTTAATTTCTTTTAAAATCAGAAGCAGGGCCTCCCTGGTGGCACAAGGGGTTAAGCACTGCACTATGAAGCATTGGCAGCCACCACAGCATGAGTTCTATCCCTGCCTCTGGCCAGGGAGAGGACCCAAGTGGCACAGCAGACCTCTCCTGCCTCGCCCGCTGCTCCCCTCAGCAGTGCACTTCAGTTAATCTGCTTGTTCAGCTCCCCTCTCTGGTGAATCCTCTCACCTCCCGTGACTCTGGCCTGTACTCCAGCTCTTGTGTGCATACACAAATAAATCTTTCAAAATAAAATAAAATCAGAAGCAAGGGGCCTTCTGGTGGCCTAGGGGTTAAGTCTCAGAGCTGATGCCGCTGCAGCCTGAGTTTGGTCCCTGACCAGGGAGATAACTCACATATGGCTCACATAACAGATTTCTCCTGTCTCGCCGGCAGCTTCCCTCAGCAGTGTATTTCAGCAGATCCACCTGTCCTGCTCCCTACTCTGTCTCTGGTGAATCCTCTCACCCCCTGTACCTCTGGCCTACACCCCAGTTCTTCTATACAAAAATCAATCAATCTTTTTTTTAAAAAAAGATTTTATTTAGGGCCTCCTGGTGGCGCAGTGGGTTAAGCAACACACTATGAAGCAAAGCAACGCACTGCAGCACGAGTTCGATCCCTGCTGCCGGCCTGGGAGGGGACCCACATGGCACGGCAGACCTCTCCTGCTGTGACCACTGCTCCCCTCAGCAGTGTACTTCTGTTGATCTGCCTGTTCTGCTCCCCGCTCTCTGTGGTGAATCCTCTCACCCCCCCCCGCCACCTCTGACCTGTACCCCCAGTGCTTGTATGCATAAATAATAAATAAATCTTTAAAAAAAAAGATTTTATTTATTTATGCATACAAGAGCTGGGGTACAGTCAGAGTCACAGGGAGGTGAGAGGATTCACCAGAGGCAGAGTGGGGAGCAGAACAGGCAGACGGACTGAAATACACTGCTGAGGGGAGCAGCGGGCGAGGCAGGAGAGGTCTGCTGCGCCATGTGGGTCCCCTCCCTGGCCGGGGATCGAACTCATGCTGCTGTGCAGTGGATGCTTCACAGTGCAGTGCTCAACCACCAGGGAGGTCCAAATCAATCAACCTTCACACGTCTAAAAAAAATAAAATCAGAAGTGAAAAATAATGACTAGCTCATAATGAACCCAGGCTGGATTATAATCATCTTTTAATCAAAGCAGTTTTAAAATCTAGTTGTATTTATTTATTTTAAACTATTATTTTTTTACTGAAGGAAGGGACCCAGGCAATCTGAAAGGTCTGAGGTCCATGAAGTCACCGTGCAGCCTTGGTTTGATGTTGGGAAGGAACTGAGCCCCACTGTAAATTCCCGGGCAAAAGGCACTGCACTTGTCTGCTGCGTCTGCCGTACGCTTGAAGGGGGAAGAAGCGTTCTGGTCTAGTCTCTTTTGCAGAGACAACTGTGCTCTAAATCCCAAATTGTCAGTTTAATCATTTCGCCTTTGAGTCTTTTTTTTTTTTTTTAAGATTTATTGTATTTATGCATACAAGAACTGGGGTACATGCCAGATGTGTGTGGGGTGAGAGGATCCACCAGAGACAGAGTGGGGAGCAGAACAGGTAGATCCACTGAAGTACACTGCTGAGGGGAGCAGCGGCTGAAGCAAGAGAGGTCTGCTGCACCATGTGGGTCCCCTCCCTGGCCGGTGGCAGGGATCGAACTCATGCTGCAGTGGCTGCGTTTTGTTTCATAGTGTGTTTTTAACCCACTGCACCACCAGGGAAGTCCCTCTTTCTGTTTTCTGACCTGCGAAACGGAATTTGTGGGACCTTTACAAGGCAAGGATCGAAATAAAGCTAACACTATGAGGTACTATTCTAAAGGACTTCATGTGTATTAAACCTCGTATTCTCAGCTCCTACTGAAAAGGTAACAATCCTAGCGCCCAATGTGTTCCCACAGAGTTGAAACCCCGATCAGAGCTTCATCTGGAACTAAAACACACAGACCAGGATTCCCGAGGTGTCAGTTTCCCCCTTCTCCGCTGTCTGGGCCAGAAACCCGCGGTCCGTCTGCATCCCGCTGGCGCCCTCTGCCGGCGAGAGGGGACACCGCCTGGCCGCACGCGGCTTGAAGCGTCGTCGCGCTCGGTCGGCAGAGGGAGCCTGGACGCTTTTGGGACTGGGGCCATCAAGGACTGAAGGCCAGAAAGGAACCCGAACCCCGCCCGCAGCTAGAGGGTGGGCACCCAGCGGGCCCAGGGCGGGGACGGAGCGCGGGGAGCGCGGCCTCCGAGGGGCGGGGCCCGCGCGCGAGCCCAGACGTGGCGCAGCGGCCCGGGCGCTTCGCCTCCAGCCTGCGGGTCGTCTGCGGCGGCTCTCGATGATCCTCCAGCTGCCTCCGCGGCCTCTGTGGCTTTTGTTCGCGGCCCTCGCGGCCGCCGCCACTACCTTCCGGCCCGACTGGAACCGTCTGCAGGGCCTGGCCCGAGCCCGGGTGGAGGTGAGTGTGCGGCGGGGCGGGGGTCCTCTCTGGGAGCGCTGCCCCCACCGTGGCCCAGGAACCCAGCCGGCTTCCCAGTCCCCCGCAGTGCCGGGGCCATCTTCCCACTCCCCGGCCTCGGGACTCCCCAGCGGCGACCGTGGATCCCGGAGGTCCCAGATCATAGTGCAGTGGACATAGCGGCACGGACATAGAACCCCCTCCCCAAGCCCCCACCTGGCCGGTTAGAGATTCGCTCCCGCTCGCCACACAGACGCTGGCCCGACCCCTCACGCCCCCACAGGCCTGTGGCTTCCTCACACCTATCCTCGGGAGCCCAGCGTCCCGTCCCTGCCCCCACCCCGGGTCACTCCACTTTTGCCTGGAATTCTTTCCCACCAGTCCCACGGTCCCCACTTGACTAAGGTGGGGAAGACTTTCGGGGCATGTACCTGCACTCCACCGCCACCCCCACCCCCACGCCCCAGCCAGGGAAGGTGGTTGGGAACTGTATTACCGATGCTTTCTCAGCAGTAGCCCCCACCCTCCCCTGCCAGGAAATTTGCTGCCAGTGCCTTGCTGTGACTTGGATCATCACTTAGGGCCTTCGCTGGGCCTGAGTTTTGTGTCGGACAAAGGGGAGGGCGCACAGAAGGGAGGACTGGACTGGTGGTTGTGGGGTCTGGGGACCTCCTTGGAGGTGGTGCCCCTCAGGGAGTGCAGGGAGGGGGCCCTTCCAACCCCCAGTGTGTGTGTGTGTGTGTGTGTTTTTTAGATTTATTATACTTATGCATACAAGAACTGGGGTACAGGTCAGTGTGGAGGGGTGACAGTGAGAGGATTGACCAGAGACAAGGGGTTACAGAACAAGGGGGAGGGGAGCAGCTGGGAGACAGGAGAGGTCTGCTGCACTGAGACTTAACTCCTTGAGCCCCCAGGGAGGCCCAGTCAGATGGTCTTTAGAGCTGGGTCACATTTGGCTGGGAGGCCCCTCTGTGTGGAGCGGAGTGAGGACCAGATGGCAGGTTTCACCAATGGCAGTTTGTTGTTGCTTGTTTCTGATCTACCCCCTGTGATTCTAGAGGTCAAAGGCCAGGCCCAGGTGTCTGCTGCCTAAAAGGGGTGGGGTGGGCCTTTCTCTTGGGCATTGGGAGTGAGCGAACCATAAAGATGTGTAAGCAAGAATCCCAAGGCTGGTCATGGCCCTTCGAGTCCTGGTCTTGCTCTCCTTTTGCTCTGACGTCCCTAGGTCTTAGTTTCCCCTTCTGAACAGAGTTCCCCTCCATCTCTTTTAAACCTTTGGGTCATTCACAGCCTGACCTAACTTGGTGAAGTAGTAGCCTTACTTGGGACAGATCGCAGGGACTCCTGACCTAACCTATTTTTGTCCTCCTCCAGACCTGTGGGGGATGACAGCTGAATCGCCTGAAGGAGGTGAGTTTGAAGGAGGGTGTCCCCAGCTCTTGGGGGGTGGGCACCACGGACCCAGTGATGGAGTGGAGGAGTCGGGAGTCTGCACCTGCCTGGCTGTGTAGCCTCACCTGAGGGTCACTAGGTGACATTTCCCTCTGGTCCCTGGAGGGGCTGAGGGGTGGGGTCTGATGTCCTGGTTCCTCCTCAGGTGAAGGCCTTCGTCACCCAGGACATCCCATTCTAGTATCCTTTCTCTGTTCTGGGGAAGGGAGGGTGGGGAGGGTATCTGGGAAACCTTCCATTTAACCTCGCAGAAGTAACAAATGGATTTCGTCGGACAAACCGAGTTGGTTGGTAGTGGCTGTCCAGAGATTACCGAGGTGGTCTCTAAGTTGGGTGGGCAAGAGAAATGACTAGTGCAGAGTGCTACGGTCACAGGAATGGAGACGAGGGCCCTTTACTTTTTACCCTAATTTCCTCTCATAAATGGAGCTCTTGTCCCACCTGGGCAAAGGTGGCAGTGCCGTCCACATGGGCCAGGCCTCGCAACCCCCACCCCCGCCCCCCACCCCCACACACAGTCCACCGCCACCCACCTTAACACCACCTCCAGCCACAACCTGGTAATGAAACACCTCCCGGGCGCCGACCCAGAACTGGTGCTGCTGGACCACCGCTACAAGGAGCTGGAGGTGAGGCCTCGGGAGGCGGGCGCGGAGGCGGGGCGACCGGGCGAGAGGCGGACCCGGCCGCTAACCACGCTCCTCCTTCCCCCCCAGCGAATCCCACTGAGCGAAATGACCCGCGATGAGATCAACGCGCTGGTGCAGGAGCTCGGCTTTTACCGCAAAGCGGCGCCCGACGCGCCCGTGCCCCCGGAGTACGAGCGGGCGCCCGCTAGGCCCGCCGCCGGAGACGCTCCCGACCACCCCGATTTGTAGGCCCGGGGGCGTGATACCCCCACCCCTTACGCCTGAGCCCTGGGGACAGAATGAAGCGCTCAGCGTCCCGGGAGGACCTCCCTCGCTGAGGGTCGACACCCCGTCCCCAAGCCAGCAGGGATGAGTTGGGGGTTCCTCTTTACTCCTCTCTCCCCTTCCTAGCTCCATTAAATCTCCTTCCCCAAATGAGACTCGACTCCTTCCTTGCCACGGGAGGATGGGGAATAGGGATCCTCCGATGCCCTTCCCCCAAGGCTCTGCGAAGGAGGCACGCCTTGTCGGGGCGCTCTAGCTCTCCAGGAAGCCCTCGTTGCAACAAGACAGACAGCCCGGAGTCAGGATCGTTGAAAACCAATAATTTATCAAAACGCTGCGTGTGCATATGGGGGAAGGTGTCGCGACAGACAGGGCGGCGGTGGGCAGGCGCGGAGAGAAGGTGCCTGGGCGGTGGGGGCAGCTGGCCCAGCCGGCCGTGCGGGTGGTAGGTTAGACATTCTTGCCGCGCAGGCGCAGCTCGTGGCGCCGCAGGTGGTTGTAGAGCGACTGCACATAGGTGAAGACGCACTTGGGGTCGGGCTTCTTGCCCATGATCATCATGTCCTCCACCTCCACGAGGGGCACGCAGTCCACCAGCATCCTGCAGGAAGGGGGCACGGGGTGGGGGTCAGCACCGGCCTTCCCTCTTATGGCGACCCTGAACCGGTGTCTTTTCCACTGCTGTAGGCTGCTGGTCTTCGACAAGCTCTTTATCAGCGAATGGGGGTAAAGCCTTGCAGCAAGGCAGGAGACCCCAGGCCCGCTCAAGCTTGGAGGCACCTGTGTGGGAGCAGGGGCCCACGGGTGGAGGTGTAGATCGGCAGGTGGGAAGGGAGGCTGTGAACCATGGCCCATCCGCCTAAGGCAGGGCCCTAGCCCCAGGCAGGTTCTGGGTCCTGACCCACCATCTCTCTGGAGGTGGCGCCTCCTGCTCACCCTCCACCAGCCCGCACAAGCCTCCCCTGGCCACTGCATCTGAAGGGGCCTGACCACCGGCAAATTTCACTGCAGCCAGGTCTCCCCAAATTATCTGCCAGTTGACCAGCTTGGCATCTCCTGCAGAGTCCCAGGAACCCCTATCCTTGCCCCAGGGGGCAGCCCTGATGTGTGAAATGGGGTGTGTGTGTGTGTGTGGGGGGAGCCAGTTCTTTAACCTGCCTCCCTTGAGCAGAACAGGGGAGCCAGGGAAGGGCCCCAGTGAATACATCAAGGCAGCCACGTTATGCTCAGGGGCATGACTGTACTTCATCGAGGGAAACTGAGTCACAGAGCAGTCCTCTGTTTCAAGCCCCGCAGCTTAGTAGTGCAGGGCCAGCAGGTGTTGGCATCTGATTGGTGCCCCCTCCCCACTCTGGACTAGTTACCAGCAACTGACAGCCCCCGGCTCCACTTCCCTTCCTCTGGCAGAGAATGGCGGCCTCTGCCCCCACCTGCCCTACCACCCTCTGTGCTGGTACAGTAAGCACTCAGTGTCATTAAGTGAGTTTCCTTTGGCAGGAAGGCGGAAGGGTAGGAATCACTAGACAGCCAAGGGCTCAGCGCTGCCTCTGGTATTGTGCCTTCAAGGTCAACACTGGGACCTACTCCTGGAGTGCAGCTCACCTGGACTCCTTGAGTGAAGAAGCTTGGCAGGCAGGAGACCTCTTCCAGACCAGGTGTTAGTACTTACTACATGAGGATGCTAAAAGCAGCCATAAAGCCCTGCCCGTGACTCAGTCTCCCCATCTTTGTAGCAACAGTATATTTTCTGCCTCTGATGTGAGACCCTGGAAGCACTTCAAATGATGAGGAATTCCTGACTCAGATGCTGATGTGCTACAAACCCTTAGGGTTGTCCCTACTTCCCCACCCCACTCCCACCCCCCTCCCCCCGGGGTGTTTCTCTCCTTGGTGGAAGAGCAGTTTCTCTGCAGCTTCTTCCAGCTGTGGCTATCTCCTTAGGGATTCCTGCCTCCCTCCCCCAACTTGGAGCTCCCTCCCGCCCCTGGTGTCTTCCCTGGAGACCTTATAAAGCCATTGTTTAGAGTGGGCTCAGGCTCAAGGCTCCGGCTGCCCCAGTGACAGGCTAAACACCGGGCAACGTGAGCATCGGGATGGCTGAGTCACACTTTCCAACTGGATCAGGGCCGGGCCCCTCTCCCTTCAGACTGGCCTTCTGGGCAGCAGCTCCTAAGTCCATATATGACCTGGAGACAGCACCAAACCCATCCTCCCCTCACCTGCACGGCTTCTCAGAGTCTGTGCATGTATGTATGGGTGGCCCCCACAATTGCTCCAGGCCCCACAAGGCATCTAAGTGCACCCCTAGTTCTGTCCTGATTCATATTATTTCTGGCCATCTCCTAGCTCCCTCCTCTATAGAGAGAATACACTTTCTACCAAATGGGTAGAAAAAGTGATGGGGTAAGGAAGAGCCACACTGAATGGGGAATGAGGGTTCCAATGTGTGGGGGTTCCACTGCTCTGACCTCACCCCCAATCCCTGCCAGGGCACTCTGAGCCCACCTTTCTCCTCCAAGCTCCTGGCCTGGAATGGGCAGTTACCTCAGGATTGGATACTCTGTGGCCCTGAGGTGAGATGACCAGAGAGGAAGTGCCCTAGCAGGCTTGGGGATCAGGACCCCGACCAGAAACATCTTCCTGTTTAAATGGCCCTTGGTCCTGAGCTTCCCACCGGGGAGCCTGGACTGCAAATTCCTAGTCCCCAAACTGGAGACAAGCAGCTTTGTGGACTCTCCTCCCCACCCCAACTGGACCCATCAGAAGGCCTGTCCTAGCCAAGTTGCTCCGACTATTACAGTACACCCCCTCCCTTCCCTTCCCTCAGCCAAGGGTTGTTCTAGAATGCTAACCAGCCCACATTCTCCATTCTCCATCTGGAAACCTTTCATGACTCTTGTCCTCAGGCAGAAGTGTCCTCACGCCCAGGCTAACCTTCTTGCCCTTCCTGAGCGTGTCACGCTCTCCATCTCTCTCAGCCCCAGCTCTGTGCCCAGGCTGACCCCTCTGCCTGGGACTCCCTCTTCTTCCTTTGGCCTGAACTCGTTCAGATCCCAATCTAGTTTGCGTCTTTATTCAGGCAGCTGTCCTAGCCCACAGGCGGGTCAGCTGCCTCCACGGGTTCCCAGTCTCCTGGGCTACCTCCCTCTCAGACCTGTTCACCTGGGATTTTGCTGCCACTGGGTAGAAAGGTGCTACCTGCCAGGCCTCGAATGACCAGAAAACAGGGTCATATTTGGCTCTGCCGGCTCCTCTCATGGTCGCCCTGCTCCCCCACCACTTCCCAGGTCTCCCTCTCTCTGTGCCCTACCGAGCAGATTCCAGCATTACGAGGAAGGAGTGCAAGGCGGCATTTCTCACCATGGGGCCCCGAGCAGGGGTTAGGACTTTTTGGTTTTTACCAGCCCCTTCTGGACCAGACAGCGGTAGAACTCCTGGATGTACGTGTACACGCACTTCCAGTCAGGCTCTCGAAGCCGCACCATGTCCTCTGTGTCCAGGAGCTGCGGGCAGTCCGCATGGGTCCTGGGGAGGTAGGGGGCCGGGAAGGGGCGGGGTGGCGGGGCCCGGGTGGGGAAGAGGGGGAAGAGGCAGAGAAGAGAGAGGGGAGGAGAGAGAGACACGCACACACACACACACAGAGACATGAGTTCAGTTACGTTCTCAGTGCTGCAGTCTGCCGGCCCCCCGCATGCCCCCTCCCCACCGTGGGCGTGCTGCTTACTACCCATCACTAATGGTGTGCAATGCAGACAGGGGTGGGGCCAGACCAGTCACAGGTGCAGAGAACTCTTGGGACAAGCAGGAACTCGGGGTGGGGGGCAATGGCATCGATGCCAAGGTTGGGGAGGAGGGCTGTGCCCCAGGGATGGGGGTGAGGGAGGCGTGAGAGGAGGTGGAGGGAGAGAAAGAGGAAGAAATCTGGGAGAGGGAAGTAGGGGACCAGGAGAGAAAGGGCAAGAAGACAGGAGGGAGAGGGTGCTGAGAGTGAGGTGAGCAGACGGGGCACCGATTCCAAAGTGGAGGGCTTGCTGATCTCCTATATAAGCCTCTGGCAACGCCTATATAGGCTGGGCGGGCACGGTGCCCGGGCCAGGAGCCTCCTTTTGGAATCTCCAGCCGGGATCGGGATCCCGTGGGAGCAGGAAGCTCTGGTGATGGTGGGAGGAGAGCAGGACAGAGAAGGAGAGAGGGAGAAAGGGCAGAGGGAGGATGGAGCAGATAGGGATAGGGCCACCTGGTGGGCCTTGACTGGGGCTGGTAGGCGGGCCTGCGGCTCCTCTGTTCCGGCGGCACCTGGCACGCTCAGCAGCGGGTGGGTGGGGTGGAAGAGGACGGGGCTTTCTGGGGAAGGGGGGCTCTGCTGCTGTCTGACTGGCTGACAGCTCCAAGGGTCCTCAGGGCATCTGGATTGGCCCAGAAGCTCAGCCCCCGATGCCCAGCCGACACCAGCAGGGCTGGGGTCCAAACTTACTCGGCAGATGAGAAGGCCACCTCAAAGTTCTGGCGCCGGTTCTGTGGGTTGAGCTGCCCGTAGTCGAAGGCCTCCGGGAAGAAGTTGTGAACCAGGGCACAGAAGGCCATCCCGTCACTCCAACTGGAGGAGAAGTTCTGGATATCCACGTGCTAGGGGTGGGGGAGGACCGGTCAGCTCCGGCGGGCCGGTGGGCCCTCTACCTGCCCTCGCATTTTGACACTGCAGACTTAGGGCACCTGGGCTCAGGCAGGCTCTGGGGCTTGCTCCAGGCTGCACAGCAGGGGAGCAAGTCAGCTCCTCAACACCTATTTAGGGGGCCAGAGTGACCAAGATGTGCAGCACCGCCCACCCTAGGCCATGGCCAGGGCTCCTTCACTCCTTCCCTTCCTTGTAGAAATTCACCCAGTGCTGTCCACAGAGCAATAGGCAGGGAACTCCGAGGTTGCGGTCCGGCCCTGAACTGCCCCACTCGGCTTTGCCACTTAGTCACTAGTTCTGGAATCTAGGGCAACGCACATGCTCGCGGGAAGCCAGGGTTTCCCATCTTCCCTGTGAGGCACGGTGGCTGTGACGTGTGCAGGGATGAGAAGGAATTCTTTCTGCCACGAGGAAGGTGCCAAACTGCCCTCTGGGGGGTCTGCTGGGCCCATCGCGCTCACCTCGTAGCCACGCGTCTTGGCCCGGCACCAGTCCAGCAACATCTGCTTGATGCTGTTGGCGTTGGGGACTCCGAAGCTGGTAGAGCGCTGCACAGAGGTGCGGGGACCCCCAGGGCTGCTGCGGGGTGTGGGGAGACACGAGGGGGGTGGTTGCAGTTCAGAGCTAGGTCACAAGACAGCAGGGCTTGGCCAGCCCAGCCAGAGGACCCCAGGCCCCACCTTCTCTCAGACCTCTCCCATCACAGCTCCCACAGGCGCCTGGCTCCTCCCACAGCCCAGTCCCCGCCCCTATCACTAAGCGCCGCCCCCAGTCCCAGTCCTTAGCGTCTCACCCCGCTGCGCCTTCCTTCTCCAGCTTCTGGATCATGGCCTTGCGTGCCTGAGACGCCGAGGTCTTGGGTAGGCTCTGTGCTTTCATCAGCTCTTTCTTCTTCTCTGCCTGGCGTTTCTCTAGTGCTGCCAGGCTGCCGGGCCGAGGGCTGGCCTCGTCCTCGCGGTCAAAGATACTGAGAGGTAAGGAGGTGACTTAGACCAGCCGGGAAGGGCAGGCCCCCCCTTCCTGCCCGTCCTCGACTCTCCAGGGGAAGAGTTTTGCAGTGTCTAGACCCTGTGCCCTGTAGCATCTCCATGACCCGTAAGGCTGGCCTACAAGGGAGGCGCACTCATCACACCCATTTTACAGAGGAGTAAACTGAGGCTGGAACCACAAGGTGGAAGCCAAGCTCTTCAAAAGACTTCACCCCTCAGGAAGTTTCCCGAGAAGGCTCGTGTATCACCAAGTCACAGGTGAGTTCAGATTCGGAGCACTATCAACTGAGAATGACCCTCGCCATCATCACAGTGTAACAGTAACAACGCAAGGCTCTGTGCTTCCCCCTGTGCAGTTTTAAAGTTGGCCCAAGGCGGGCGGGGCTCTTATTTCCACTGAGGCTCTGCTTTAGATTTTACAGGACAGAGCAGGAGCTTGAACATAGGTCTCCAAGTCCCAGGGGTCCCCTGACTGTGAGCCTGCCCCTGTTTTCTAGCAGCCCAGACACTGTGACATGGCAGCGTAGCCCTCCCCCAAGGCCGAGGGCACAGGCGTCTGCGAGGGGCAGCATGGCCTGCAGACTCTGAAGGTGCACAGGGAGCACAGTGCGGTGGGCGGGCCTCTAAGGGCCGCTCGGAGCCTGAGACCTGCAGCAAGACTCGCGTCTCCTGGCATGGCTGACATTTAGGTGACCAGCTCCCGCGCCCTGTGCCTGTCACCTCCCAGCGCCTCCCTGAGTCTGCTCTGCAGAAGGGGCGTGCCGTGAGGTCCTCTGGGGGAGAGTCTGAGGGACAGTCATGGGGTCCAGGGAGGATGGTCTGGGGAAGGAAGCACCTGACCCCTCTGGTTGGGGGTGGGCCCTGTGCTCACCTGCCCATCTTCTTGGACGAGGAGGACGAGGAGGACGAGAAGGTCTTGGTCTGCACTGTGGTGCTGCTGCCGCCATCTGAAAGGAAGAGGAAGCGGAGAGGTAAGCGCCTGGGCTGGACGGCCGGAGATGCTGCGAGGGGCGATGGGGGCAGTGGTGGCAGCCACAGGTGGAGAAGAGGAAAGTGACAGCTGGACAGAGAGACACACAGACGAAAGTACGGAGCGAGAGTTCGAGGTAGAGCCTGAGGAGGAGGCCAGGCAGGCAGGCACAGGGCGACGCCGGGCGGCCTTACTCTCCGAGCGCCGCACAAAACTTGACTCCACCGTGGTGGTCCGGGCCGTCCGTGTGCCGTCATCTGGAGACAGGAAGTGGGGGCGAGGGTGTGAGCGGCACGGAGGCCCCGCGGTGGGTGCACTCCCACCCCGGCCCGCGTGGCCCTTACTGGACTGGACGAGCCGCTCGGTCTTGGTGACGGTGCTGACGGCAGAGCCGTCGGCTGCCCGCTGGCTGTGCCGCGTGGTGGTCTCGGTGGTTGTATTGCCTCGGCTCTCCCCTGTACGGGCTCGTGCCTCTTGTAGCCGCCGCTCACGTTCCTTGTCCCGCTGGTCTGCGCAGGGGATGCCCCATGCATGCCGGAAGGGCCACCCATCACCCACGGAGCACAGATGCACGGGCACATGGGGGCAGGGGCAACTTGTTAAGAAATACTGAAGTCGCAGGGGAAAAGGCCCTCTCTAAGGTGAGGGGTCATAACTGGACAGGGGTCGGGGGTGTGTGGCAGGTGGCGATGAATTTAGGCAGGAAGGAGTGAATATGGAACTCAAAGGGGAAGTATCGGACCCAAGAAGGCAGTTTTTATGGAAATAAGAAACTGAGCCCAGGGGCCTCCCTGGTGGTGCAGTGGGTTAAGCAACGCACTATGAAACAAACAACGGCCACTGTAGCGGGAGTTCGAACCCCGGCCAGGGAGGGGACCCCCATGGCGCAGCAGACCTCTCCTGCCTCGCCCGCTGCTCCCCTCAGCAGTGCATTTTGGTGGATCTGCCTGTTCTGCTCCCTGCTCTGTCTCTGGTGACTCCTCTCACCCCTCCCCCCCAACCTCTGGCCTGTACACCAGTGCTTGTGTGCATAAATAAATCTTTAAAAAAAAAAAAAAAGAAAAGAAACTGAGCCCAGAGGGAATGTTTAGACCAAGGGTTGCCAGGGTCTTGGGATGGGGACGCTGGTGAGGGCAGTACTAGTGTGCCTTCATATGGGCCTTAGGCAGGAGAAGAAGAGCTGGAGAACCCCATGAGTATAACTGGTACTTGAGAAGCAATGTGACAGAGGGAAGGAATAGCTGGGAGGCAGGCTGACAAAGGGAACAACTGGGCCTAAAGAAGTGGTGGCTGGCGAGAGGCTGGTTAGCCATCAGTGGGCCTTGGAGGAAGCAGCTGGGTTTAGAGAGGGAGTAACCGAGTATCTGGAGAAGCACATGAATCTAGGGAAACAGTCACTGGGTCCAGGGAGGATATAACTGGAGAAGGAAGCAGTTCGAAGAAGGAGAAGCTGGGTGGGGCAGAGGTTAAGGTGGTCATCAGAGGATATCAGGAGAGAGAAACAGCTGAAAGGAGTATCTGGATTCAGAGAAGGAACAGTTGACAGTACTTGGAGAAGAAATTGGATCCAAGAAGGAGTAGCTGGGAGAGAGAGTAACTGGGTCTAGGAAGGAGAAGAGAAGCTGGTTGGGGACAGTAACTAGGGTGGCCAGGGAGAGACAAGCAGCTAGGAATGGGAGCAGCTGGGCCCAGGGGGAAGGTGACGAGGGAATGGCTGATCTAGAAACGCAGAAGCTAGGTAGGACGGTAATGGAGCTGGAGCATCTAAGATTGAGCCCCAGAATGAGAGCAGTAGCTGGGGAATGGAGCAGCTGGATCTAGGGTCGGGCATCTGGCTCGCTACCTCTTTTCCTTTGTCGGAGCTCACGCAGTGCTGTCCGGATGAGCTTCCGCTCCTCAAAATCTGTAGCCTGATCCAGCTGCAGAGAGAGGCCCCTCATCGGTTACCTGGTGCCTGCTGACCCGCCTCCTGCCGTCCCCCAGAGCCATCCCCCAGAGCCGGCCATACCATCTTGTCCAGGATGCTCTCGTCCTCGATGGCCATCAGCTCCTCTGCACTCAAGGGGCTCCGCCTCTCTGGTGCTTTGTCCACCTGGGTTCGCTGGGCATCACTGGCCACTTCTACTGCTGCAGAAGGCTCGGCTGGCTCTGGCTCCATCTGCAGGGTGGGGCGAGAGCATGGGCTTCTCTCAGGGGTGTAGATGAAGCTGGACCGTGCCCCCACTGGGCAGGAGACCAGGCCCTGAAATAACCACAAGCCACGTAGACTGCTTGTGCACGGAGAGCCACGTTGGTGTCAGGCTCAGAGAAGATGCACCGACAGCCTCGCTGCAGGGCTTCCCATGAGCCCAGAGCTGTCTTGACACAAGAGTGGCTCTCATGGTGATTTCCACTCAGTAGTAAGCATTGTAGCGCACTAGGCATTTTACGTCCCTGCTTAACAGAAAGGAAAAATGAGGCTCCAAGGCTGAGGCCTTGCCACAGTCCTGCGAGAGAGAAGCAATCGGGGTTCTGAGCTGAAGGTAGCATAATTATTGAACCCAAGTTCTTTTGCTGCTTCCTTCCCAGCCCAGGCAGGCTGTGCTCCATTCCTGCCAGTTCCAATGCCTGGGTCCTCCAGGGCCAGCGCCCAGGCACCTCCTGCCATGGGGTTGGACCACAGGCCTCACTCCCTTGGCAGAGGCTAATCAGGTGTCTGCCCCAGGCCAAGTCCTCTCTGAAGCTTGCCCCTGCTCCCTGACCCCTCACTGAGAACCACCCTCTCCTGCAGCTCCAAACGAGACCCCCTTTCCCACACTCAGGCCATCTCCAGCCTCTTTCAGACAAACCCCTGGCCCACATATTGGAGCCCCGTCCCTCTGGCAGGGCCTCTTGGCCCGCTGCAAGGGTAAAGAAAGCCGAGGTGGCAGCTGTTTCAGAGAGGCTGGGCCTGGCTGAGGCTGGGGGTGGGGGTGGGGCTGGGGCCGAGGCCAGGGGCTGCCAGGGTAGCCGCCACACACACCGGAGGACCGGGAGCCTGGCACCTTCTCGCTTTGGTCTTGGAGCACTGCGGCTCAGTCCCCCGTACAGACAGGTAAGGTGAGACTCGGGGAAGGTGGTGGCACACCCAGGGTCACCCAGCAGAGGCAGAGCCTAGCTCAAAGCCACCCCCTTCACCCCCTTCCCCCGGCCCACGGACTTACGAGACTGCTGCCGCGGGCAGGGCCCGCAGAGGAGTGGCGGCGGGTGCTAAAGGCAGGTGGGTGGGCCACGGGGGTCCCTGCATCCTCAGCCGCTTGGAAGAGGGCCTCGGGGTCAGCGGCGGCCAGGAGCAGCTCACTGGGCTCCAGCTCAGGCTCAAGGTCAGGCACAAGCGGGACCCCCAGATGAAGGCTCAGCACCTCCACCTGCCTGCCCAGCGCATCCAGCCGCCGGCTCAGCGCTGCGGTCTCCACCCTCAGCTCTTCAGCTGCTCGGGCCACGGGCTCCACGGCGGAGGCAGCTGCCTCAGCCGCCTGGGTCACTGCCGCCCGGCCCGCCTCAGCCACTGCACGCAGCTCCTCCAGTGCCCGACCCAGCTGCTCCTCAAGAGCTACAGCTAGCTCAGACCCTGGCCCTGGCACCCCCGGCATGGTGCTGGTGGGTGTTCTGTGGCAGGGCGGCAGGGACAGTGGTAGGGGCTGCTGCTTCTAGCTGGCCGTGTCAGTCTTTGCAGCTGAGGGCGAAAGCAAGGGCAGTGGGCCTGCCCCGCCCCTGCTGGCCTCTCAGCCCGCCACCAGCCAGCTGGGGCTGCTGCCCAAATAGAAACCTATTCTGGGCTCCCTGTGGAGGGGGTGGGGGGGAGGGGTGGCCTGCCCTAGCAGGCAGTCCAACAGGCCTAGCCTTGGCCCTGCAGAGATCACCGACCCGAAGCACGGCAAGGCTGCAGGGGTTCTGAAGGATTACTGAGGCAGGGAGCAAGGAATGGGCTTGTCTGGGCGGCCAAGTGCCTGAGCTGTGAGGACCTGCACACCTGCCAGACTCCAGAGCCTGCGCTTCTTTGCCGTCACGCCATGCTGTTTCAGAAAGTCTTTACACAGATGGGGTACACGGAGGCGCAGGGAAGCAGGACGTGGAGCAATCTGCTGTAACAAGCGTCTTATCCCTGAGATAAATGCCCTTAGGTTTGCCTGTGGTGCTCAGATCCAGACTGAGCAGGTACATTAGAGGCACATTATCCGTTTCCCCTTGGTCCAGATGGGGAAACTGAGTCAAGTTGGTGGTATCAGACCCAGGGCACATTGTGGCACCCTCAAACCCACTGGAAGGTCTCAGCTCCACCCCATCACGCCCTTGGCAGACAGCAGTCAGATCCCGCTGTGGGGGAAGGGCAGTGGGGCAGCTGCCTCCTCCACGGAGCCGGTGGCCAGGGCAGCTGAAGAGCTGCAGGTGAAGACCGCAGCACTGAATCAGCAGCTGATGCTTTCTTGTCCCTGCCCTCTCCCTGTCACCCCAGAGAAGGCCCAGAGCCGGCTCTAGCCACCTCATCTCCACCAGCATCCTATTCAGTCCCGGGGGCAGTGCAGAGGGCATTACCTGGGCAGCCAGGTGGCCTGGTGGGGCTCCCTTCGCCGGCTGAGCTCCAGCCAGCCGATCCTGGGCTTGGGAATTAATAATGGAAGGGTGCAGGGTATTCAGTTCCCGTGGCACCCGCTAGGCTGCTGCCTCACTCGACTGATACCCCTGTCAGTGCTTCTACCCAGTCCCCCCGAGGAGCTGACGTAGGTGCTAATCGCTAATCTCCAATCGCCTAATGGACCTCGAGTCTCGGCCGAGCAGATGAGCAGCTCTGCATCTTGGGGCTGAGGGTCAGTGGGATGGGAACAGGGGCGCCAGCCCTCCCACAGGAAGAAGGAGAACACCCTCAATGGGTACCAACCGCCAATCCTGGAGTAAGTATCAGGGACCAGGGATCAGCATGTGGGGAGCTGAGGCCATTACAGAGTGAGCCCCTGGTGTGTCTGGTGGCTGAGTTAGCTGGCTGTGGGCACTGGGCAGCCCCCTCTCCCTCTGGGCCTCAGTTTTCCCTTTGGCACGGAGGGGAGGAGTGGAGCAGAGGAACCCTGAGACGCCTGTACCCTGAAGCAGTTTATACACGGTTACTGGAAGGCTGAGGCTGGTGGGCTGCAGGGGGACTCACCTTGATGCTATAGCCTCTCCGGTTACCAGGGGAGGCATGGCTGAAGCTGGTGACGTGAGTGCCACTGCTCACCCGGGCCAGGGGGCCTGGGCTGCTGATATGGGTGATGGTGCTCTTGCCCCTGGTGCTGGTGCTCAGGAGGGTAGGAGGTGCCCGCAGCGTCAGCTCTGGAGGGGGACAGAGCTGCTGTTAGGACCAGGTGGGGCGAGGCCGGGCCAGTCAAGCCTTGGCATCCCGCACTCCCGGTGTACCCTTTAGAAATGCCCCATGGTGTGGCCGCAGCAGCTGTGCTACGTACAGAGCGGGGTGGCTGCAGGCGCCCGCCCAGCAGTGGGGAGGCAGCGGGGAGGCCTACCTGCCCTTTGGTTGCCTGCGGGCAGCAGCACCCGGCCCGTGGAGGCCTGGCCTCGGCCATCCTTGATCTCGATGGTGAAGGTGGTCTTCATACTGCCCCCTGGCTCAGCAGTGTCGATGGGCAGTGGGGCACTGGGCTCCTCTGAGCGGGCCACGGGCCCCCCTGCTCCGTTTTCAAGGGGCCTGGCAGCCAAGCCCCGCCCCCGGGGGCCCTCCCCCTGGGGGCAGCCCTGAAGCTGGGCCAGGGACCTGGCTGCTTCTGGCTTCTCCTTACTGAACCGGGAGGAGGTAGCACCCGGCGCCCGTGAGGAGGAGCTGGAGGAGGAGGCAGGGGTGGTGCTGATGAGGGAAGGGCCTGGGAGCCTTGCGGGGGTTGAGGGGCCTAATTCTGCCTGTGGGGGGCCGTCCTGGAGTGCAGCAGGAGAGTCAGACGTGAGCTTGCGGACGCGGTCCCGCACTGAGCCAGTCCGCTGGAATGGCGAAAGCCCGCTGGCAAGGGGTGTGGGCTCTAGAAGGGACAGGAGGGCTGTTAGCAGCAGCAGCAGCAGCAGCAGCAGCAGCAGCGGGCGGAGTGGCCTGCCGCAGCCTGGGGCAGTGGGGACAGCGTACCTTGGTTCTGGACTGGCTGGCGGGAGCTGAGCACAGACAGGGAGCGCTGGCAGGGACGGGGTCCAGCCATGTCTGACAGTATGGGGAGGCAGTGCGGTCATATGGGGGAAAAGAAGAGAGTAAATATGGGGGACCCACCTTTCCCAGTCCTTAGCCTCCCAAGCCCTCCCCATACCCCATCCTTCCCAGCCTCCTGGTCTCCCCGCTCAGTTGTATCTTTCTCACAGGACCCTCCTTTCCTTCTGGAATTAACCCAGGGTGACCTGGACACTCCTGGGGGCTGGGGCTGAGGAAGGGTGCCCAGATCCTCCCTGCTGATGGGTGGTGGGTGAGGGCCATCCCCTCCCTCCTTGACCAGCGCTGCCCCTGGCTCCAACTGAGAGATGGGTGAACTCCCTTATTGGGAAAAAGAATGTGCCTGAGGCCCGTTGCCTTTCAAGGCTGTGGGGAGGCCTCTAGCCATTGAGGGGAGGGGTGGGGGGGGGCGGGACACCTCAGGGGCAGTGGGAGGAGTGTCAGAGACAGCCTGGACCTGGGGAGGCTAGAACCCTTAGGCACAAGAGCCCATCTCCTCCTCAGGGGAAGGCAGATGACAGTAGCGACCCTGCCCGCTGGCCCTCACCTGCTCTCTTTGTGTTGGGGGTACTTCTGGTAGAACCTTCGGCAGCTCCAGGCTCCGTGGGGCCAGGCAGGAGCTGCAGGGGAGACGGCGCATGGCAGGATCTGACTCGCAGACCAAAGAACTCACCTGCCTGGCTCCCCTGCCCTCATCCAGACTCACCTTGTTGACCGCCTGTCCCTCAGGGCAGGCGGGTGCTGGCAGCTCCTGGGTTTCAGGGCTGGCGGCCCTGGGCAGGGAGGGCGGTGGCTCAGAGGTGCCCAGAGCCTTGTCGGCAGGGCCCGGGGCCTCAGCAGGCTCTAGCGGAGGCTCAGGAGAGGCAGTGGTGGGCGAACTGTTGGGTGAGGCAGGTGACCGGGGTGTGCCCCCAGGTGTGGCCTGCAGCAGGAGCGTCACTGTGGTCACATCCTGGCTGGTGCCCTCAGGACTTGGGGTTGGCTCTGGGACCTCTACCTGCTGCTTCTGTTCTTCTTGCTCCAGCACCTGGAAGGGAAACGCAGGATGCGACCAAGGCTACCCAGACGGGCAGGTGCCCAGGGCAGGGCATGCAAAGCAGAGGGGTTTGGGCACACCTGCATGAGCAAGGGCGCTGGCACTGGCAAGCCCTGAGTGGTCTCTCATCCTCATTTCCCAGCCTCATCTCCCAGTACTACCCAGCCAAGGGCAGTTCGGGAGGACCAGATCGTAGTGCCAGGAGTTGGGGATGGCAGGAGATCTGCTGGGCACCCCCAGCCTTCATAGACCCCTGGCACAGAGGTTCCTGACCTGTTCCCCTGGCCTTAGCCCAATTAATCAAGGGAACAGCAGGGGAGTCCTGCCAGGACCAGGGGCCTAGTAGAGAACCTGCACAGCCTGACTTCTCACTCACGGTTCTGCAAACAGCTGAATCTGTGAACAGTACGCCACCAGTCAGCAGGGCCTGACAAGCAGGCCCTGGTTAGCCAAGGTAAGGATGTGGCCGCCTGGGGGAAGCGGGGCAGGTAAGAGAGGGAAGGAAGGGCGAAAGTCCTGGGATGGGTTTAAGCTGCTGCAGTACGGGGGTCAGATCTGCATGTCAAGAGCGCTGAGTGGAGGCTCTCCGGACAGCCAGGGTGGTGGCAGAAGGCAGCTGTGGAGGTGACCCAGACAGCAACGAGGGTGGGTCGTGGGGGCATTTGGGAGCATTTAGGAGCCGGCTGTGAGGGGAAGGCCTGTGTAGAGACAGAGTCTGGAGTTGGGGAACATTTGCCCAGGGGTTGCCCGGGAGAGTGGGCAGAGGCCAGAGGCCTGAGATAGAATAAGCAGTGTCCCGCAGGCACAAGCTGGGGGTCCCTCTCAGTGGAGTGCCAGTCTTGCAAGATGCAGGTGCTCTGCTGCTGGCACCTGTGGGCGCAGGACACTGGCCCCTCCCCGCGTGCTCGCACCCCTTACCTCGCACTGTTCCAGCCTATGGGCTGCCCGTCCCTTGCTGCTGTCACTTGCGTCACTGTTGGGACGGCCGCTGCACAACCTCCCGGCCAAGGTGGCAGCTGAAGGGAAGGAACGAACCAGGAGAGTGGCTGGGAGGTGTGGGGGGCAGCATGCAACGGGGCGGGGGTGGGCCACCAGGATACATACCCTCAATTTCCTGGGCCCGCACACGGCGGATGGCAGCCCGGATCAGCTTGCGTTCCTCGTATTCACCGGCACTCCGCAGCTGTGGGAAGGCCACAGGCTCGGGCTGCGGAGTTCAAATCCTCCCTCCGCCCTGTCCCGCCCGCCCTGGACATGGCCTGAGCCTCACCAGCACGGTCAGCTCCTCCACATCGCTCATGGACTCCAGCCGCCCCGCCAGTCGGGCCAGAGCAGCCCGCTGCTCGGCCTCCCGCTTCTGAGAGCTGCAGGGACATCATGACTGTAACCCCCACAGCCATGGCCTGGTCATGAAGGACGTGGACTGAGGGTAGGGACCGGGACAGGGAACCCAGAACCGCAGCAGAGAGGCAGCAGCTCTGCGCACCCTCTGGCTACACGCTGGCACATACGTGCCCGTGGACGTTCCACTGACAGCACAGGCTGGGATGCACTGTCCGTGTGGGCGTGACACCGTGATGATGGGCATGTGGTGTGCGCGTACCCCAAAAGGCAGCTCTGTGGGCCCCGGTGGGCAGCACACACACCTGTGCACTCGCCTGCACGCCCGAGCTGAGCCCTGGCAATACACCCCCCACCTGCATGTCCAACCCGCGCCACTCACTGCTGCCAGTTCTCCTTGTTGTCCTGCCGCTCGGCTCGGAAGCGCTTGGACGCCAGGGCCTCCTCCTCGCGCTCCAGCTCCTGCCGCTGCAACTCTCGGATGGCCGAGCGGATGCGCCGCCGCTCTGCCAGGTCTGCTGTGACCTCCAACTGTGGGGCAGGCGGGGGCGAGGAGCTGGTCATTTTGGATGCCAGGGCCGGAGGGCGGGCACTGGCTGCCCACGGCTCTGCCTGGGGCACAATGAGTGATCTGTCTATACTCCCCCCTTCCCCAAGCCCGTCCCCTGCCTGTCCGCCCACCCAGGATCTCCTGGGGAGACCCAGCTATAGAGCCCACGCTCCTGGTCAGCCCACTTGCACGATGGTTCAGAGCGTGCAGCTAGCAGATGCCCATCTACACCAAGCGGTGCTCCTTCCTGCAGCTCTCTCCCTTACCCTCAGAGTTCTGCATCAAACCCCCAAGAGCCAGGGACACATAGCAGGAGGACGACCCGCCCTCTGGATCCCTCTGGATCCCCTGTCTCCGGGGAAAGAAGGTGATTCAAACAGCTGGTGCTCCCTGCTGAGCAAGGGGGAGTCCCAAAGGACCACAGCCCTGCTGAAGGGCGCATGCCTCATCCACATTGGACAGATGGGGAAACTGAGGCAGGGCCAGGTGCTCCCTGCTTGGCTAGCGACTATTTTTTTCCTGTGCTGGACCAGTCCTAGACCCAAGTGGGAGGAACCATCCCCCAGACAGATAACAGCAGCAGATAAGGGCCATCCAGGACCCCAGAGAGAATGTTCATGGGGAACAGGTGCTCTCACCGGCTTCTTAGCCCCTCAGTTCCTGGGAAATTGGTCTAAGGAGGTCCAGGAAAGGGCACCTTCTCTGGGCAGTCAGCCAATTCACACCTCCACCCCCCACAAAGCCTCTGGCTCAAGGAAGAGAGGATTGGCCCCGGCCCCCCAGGAAGGTAATGGCAGAAATAATCCTGCAGTGAGATTGAGCCAGATGAAGACAAATACAGGTAAGGTGATTTCTTTCTTCTGCCCCCACCTTCCAAATCATTTGGGGGCATCACCCAAGAATTCTCTACCCCTCCTCCTGCTCCAGGGGGGGAAGCAGGTGTGTATGAGGATAGGTTTTCACAGGGAATGTGGGGGGCCCAGCTCATCTGTGACTTACTCGCTCCAGTCTGAGGAGAAGACGGAGAGTCCTGCAGGACTGACTCCAGGGCCCCTTCAGGTTCCTCCTTCCTGAGGAGCTATGGAGGGGGTGGGTTCCCCGAGGCTCAAGCCAGACCCCCCAGCTGGCTCCAGTCCCATTCCAGTGGGTGGTCTTTAACCTTTCTGTCTCGATTTTCTCACTTGCCAGATGGAACACTGGTTCCCACCTCAAGGCAATGGGTGGGGGTGGGGGCAGGCTTAGGGTCCCTCCCTCCACATAGCTGGGATTGCTATAACCGAACCCCAAGCTCAGCTCCAGCCACTCAAGAGGAGGGAGAGACAAAGGCAAACAAGGACAAGATACCGGAGGCATTAGGAACATTTATTTGAGAAGCTGTGTGTTTGCTCCCCACCCCCACCCCACCTCCTGACTTAACCCTAGCCTCAGAAACCCTAGGTACTTTAGTGACTGCTCCCATTTGACAGATGCAGAAACTGAGGCTCGGGGAGAAGCGATCTGCTCGTGGTCAAATGACCTGCGCTATGGTTCGAAGCCAGGTCTCTCTGATTCTGGGTCCCCCCATCGGGCTGAGGATAGCTCTGTTACTGGGTCACAGTAGTTGTCTGCCATGGTGGGTACCTCAAGGACCTTGGCACTGTGCGAGGGACCCCTCTAATCTGGAGTCGAGATACCTTCAGAACCCGGTATGGCATAAGGAGGGAGAATGGCTTGCATCCCCAGTCTGCAGTCCTGGCCTTCCTCTGAACTACGCTTGGCGATTGGGGGCCTTGGGTATAGCTGGTGCAGCCCTCCAGTGAGGAGCGCAGAGAGGTCCAGAGATGCACGGACTAGCCCTTTGTCTCCTGGGTCCCCCTTCCCCCGTCCTGGGCTCCAGAGATGGGGTCTTTGTCCCAGGAAAAGCCTGATGTGGGAGCTTGGCCGCCTCTGCAACCTCTGGGAGCCTCAGTGTCCCCAGATGGAAAGTGGAGCCTCTGTCTGATTCCCCGTAAGTGGGTGGGGCAGGGCTGAGGAATGGACAACCTCCCCCATGACCCTTCCCTTTGGGCCTGGAGGCAAAGGTTCGCTCACAGTGTCCCTGCTGTGTATCCTGCTTCCCCGCCCTCTCAGGCCCCACCACCTCGTGTGCGGAGAGGGCCGTGGGAGGGAGGGAAGGAAGTACAAAGCGCCATTGTCCACCGAAGGAAAGGGGAAAGGGATGGGGCGGTTTCTGAAGTTGCCCAGTGAAATTCTCCAGGGAGGAAAGAAGGCGCTTCCTCCTCCCGGGGGTCAGGCCTCCGGGCACTTTCTGCCTTGCTGCCAGAGGGGTGGCCGACAGGCATCTCTCTGGGCGTCCGTCTCCCCATCAGCACAGTGGAGGACACTTCCCAGGCGGCCACCGGGTCTCACGGGCGCCGGCCCGCACGGGAGCCGAGTCACGCCAGGGGGCGCTGAGGGCCGCAGGCTCCGGACCCGCCCCCACCTCGGCCCGCCCTCTCCTCTCCCACGCAGCCTTGGCCGAAGCGGGAGCCAGACAGGAAGGCCCCGACTGCCGCCGGCTTACTGCCCTCAGCCATAGAGAGGAAACCGAGGTTCGCGAAAGGAGCAGCTTCCCCCGGGCACTCCACCAGGGAGTGCGCGCCCGAGCTCCGAGCCCGGAGCTGGGCGGAAGGCGCCGGTGCGCGGCGGAGGGCAGGCGGCGCGCACGTCCCCAGGTGCCCCGGCCGCGCAGCCCCCGGCCGCGGCCTCAGCCTCAGGAATGTGAGGGAGCCGAGGCCGGAAGCGGCTGCCCAGTCCGCAAAGCGGCCCGACGTCGGGGCGCGGGCCAGCTTTTCCTTAAAAGGCTCGGCCCTGCGGGGAGGAGCCCGTTTCGGGACGCCCCCGTTCCTGCCACGAGGCCAGCGGCCCCGGCCGGCTGGCGCGCGGGGCGGGACCCTCAGCAGGGACGCAGAGAGGCGGGCGTCGTGCAGTGAAGGAACCAGCCGGGCGAGGGAGGAGACCAGGGGCGCCCCAGCTACAAACTTGGGGGGCGGGGTCTCAGCTCTTCCCCAGAGAGGGGCGGGGGACCATCGCCGCTCCTACCTTCCCTTGCTTGCTCAGACCCTTTCGCTGCCCGTGCAAACCCCCGCATGGTGGTGGGGGCTGATGGATAGAGAACCCCGAGTTTCAGAGTGGACCCCAGGTGACAGGGTCGCTTGAAGGCCCGGCTGTTTCTCTGGAATCCTCTGCCTCTCCCGCAGACCCCTGTTAGGATTCTGATTTCCTGAAAGGAAGTCGCCTGACAAGGTGGGAACCTTGAAAACCCAAGCCCATTCCCTCCAGGCTGCACACAGCCGGTTGCGGGGATGGCAAGACACTCAGTCTAAGGCGCTGGCTGAGGACACAGGCCGAGTGCCTAGGGTAGGTCATGGTAGTGGCCAGGCCAGGCTGGCTGGGTGCAGCCCGGAATGGGGGAGAGGGGGGCAGGGGTACGTCGCGGTAAATCTTTAATTTTCCTCTTGAACAAGGGTCAGGGACTGGGAGGTGGAGCTCTAGCTCCTTCTCCAGTTCAGGTGCTCCTGTCCTTGCCAGCAGCACATGTCTGCCCTGGTGTTGCCCCACAGCCTCTGTGGGAGTGTGTGTGTGTGTGTGGAGTGGGGGTGTTCAACAGGGCATTTAAGAAGCTGCGGAGGGGGATGTGGGCCCATTCTAACTCAAGCTCAAGGCCCATGTCTCATTTCACCCCACTGCCAACTCTAGGATCTAGATAATATGGTTACACAATCCCCCCTCCCATTTTTTAGGTAAAGAAACTGAGGCTCAGAGTACAAAAATGACAGACTAGAAGTCGTAGAAGGGCCCCCAAGCCCTCCTGTGTAGGTTCTTTTGACCTTGATTTATCCAGGACACTTGGTTCCTCATAGGGTTTGTTTGGATCCTGTCACATCCTCTTTCTAGCTGGGTGTCCTGGGACAGGTGATTCCGCCTCTCTAAGCCAGTGTACCCTGGCTCGCAGAACTCTGTGACCGTTCCGTGAGATGGTATCTCGGTACCCAGAAGGCCTTCTGCTGTGTCCTGGCAATTTTAGTCATTGCTGCTGTTCCCATTGGACCAGCTTCCAGAATACTGCCCAGGCAGTTGCTTGGGAGAGGCAATTCCAGTCTCCCCACACCTGTGACTGCACATGGGTGCGTCCTCAGCAGTTACTGTTTAAACAGGTGGTGGCAGTGGGGGGCTGGGAGGGACCAGGTCTCAGCACCTGGCATATACAGGCACATGCCATGGGGGCCTCTATATCAGTCATGCAGAACCAGCCTAGTCCTGTTCCTCTGAACCTTCCTTCTGCCCCCTCCCCCATCACCTTCTCTTGTCAGCTGAGAGGGAGCCTGGACAGGCCCTGCCTTTCCCCGGTGACTTGCCTGTTCCCCGTAATGGGAATGGTAGGATCACTTACCAGCTTCCGCAGGGCTCCCTCATCCAGCCCAGCTAAGGCCTCGTCTGCCATCTTGCTGGCCCCTAGCTCCATCTGGCCCCTCGTGGTGAGATCCCCAGTACGAGTGGCACCTGACACCAGCTCAGGAGGTTCTGCAAGGAACAGACATCAATCAGGCCTATGCGGCCTCTAGAAACCTACTCAGTCACGCCTCAGTTTCCCTTTCTAATCTATTACCATCTACTGCTGCCCCATCCTTGCTACCTATCATGAGGCTCCTGGTTGGAAGTTGCCTTCTGCCCTGGTGTGGTATGCTGGAAAACTCACCAAACCAAGAATAGGAGTCCCTGGTCCCAACCCAGCCAACTCAACTGCCAGCCTGCTGTGTGGCCTAGGCTGGGCCCTCATCCTAAGCATCAGACAGGGAGGGAAGGGATCTGAATTAGAAGCCAGGCCTCAGCAAGGCCCACCCAAGCTGTGCTCACCACCAGGGGGTGCCCGCCAGACTCTCAGTTTCCTGCCCCACCCACCCATCCCCAGAGCTGGTTTAAGCCCCCACCCACCTTGAAAGCTCAGCCTCTGGCTGTGGACAGAGCCCTCAAGCCCTCTTCCTTGCTGCCGCTGCTACTCTCATTTCCCCAGGTAGCTTAAGACTGTTGGAAGTAACTCTTCTAATTCTTGAAAACAGCCCTTTCTCTTTCCACACACCCCTCTCCACTCCTCCCCTTTCTGTCTTCCTTCTGCCCGATGAAGCCAGAGGTCCAGGAACCCAGCTCTTCCTGTCAGTTCACAGTTAGAATTCAGTTCCCCAGCTGGAAGGGCCTTTGGAAGCTGACCCATCCAACCGCTGGATTTAGGCAAATTCGAAGATTGGAGAGGGCAAGGGATTGTCAGAGGGAGGAGATCCTAAAGACACAGAGGGTAGGGAGGAATTTAATAAAAATCTTGGCCCTTTCTGCCTCTGAAGCCCTCAGTGTCCCCAGGAGTCCAGGACACCCCCTCTTACCCCCATTACTCTCCATTAAAATGGACCCCTAAGTCCTCGCCCAGTCTCCAAGTGTAGCTCTTTTTTTCCTCCTGCAACTCTGATGTCTTCTGGAATTTGAGGGCCCATAGCCTGACACACCATAGCTGCTTAATACACCATGACTGAAACGGTGCCTGGTCTCCCCCTACCCCCCAACTTATCCCTCAGTCATCCCTCCCCCCTCCCCAGAATAATCACTGGTTGAGTCACCTATGAGGTAAATGGATCTGGGGGGATCCTAATCCGCACAGTTGGGGTTCTTCCTACTCTACCTGTTCAAGTCGCTGCTTGCTGTTCCCATGGGGTAAGCTCAGAAGCGTGTCAGCCTCCTAACCTGTCTGGGGTTCTTCCCTCTCACCTACCTACTTGGGGATAAGCCGCAGAGACGCTCGGGTCGCCAGTTTTAGGTTCTGGTCCCTCTGAGTTTCCTCATGTCTTCTGGGGGTACCTAATGCTTAATCCAGGATGCCCAGGGGGTGCCAGAAGTTTCTTTCTCCTCAAATTTTTACTGCTGCCCCGCTCCAGCCCCCTGTCTCTCTGCCACACAGTCTGGGGTCTCTGGAGATTGGGAGAGGCCTCGGGAGGATGTGGAGTTTGCCCAAGTTTCTGCCTCCTGGGGGTCATGGAGCCCCCTGTAGGTCCATGAACGTCCGTCCTGCAGTCTCAGAAACTTATCCCCTGGCTTAGAGCCTGCGTGGGTAAGTGGGGAGTCCCAGAACCCCTATCCAAAAATCCGGGTTCTAGTCCAGACCGGTTGGGGGTCTTGAGGCTGCCGGGGACCCGCACACCCACCTCTGAGTCCGGCCCGCCCGTCCGGCGCGGGCTCGGGTTAGCTCGCTCAGAATCCGACAGATGGACTAGGCTCAGTCAGGCGGAAGGCGCCACGACCTGGAATCCAGGGCCGCTCAGCAACCGCTCTCGGGATTCTGCAAGCACCGCCCGTCCCGCGGCGCCTGCAACTCCTTCGGCTCCGCCCTCTGCTGCCGCTCCAGCCAATCGCTGGAGGGGTCCCGCCCATCGCCTTGCTCCATTGGGGAAATTCAATTTGACGGCCACGCCCCTAGCACAGGCCCCCGCCCCGCGCGGGCCAGAGCTGTAGGGGATTGTAGGCTCGGTGCCACTGTCTGCGGCCTTGGCTGGTCCGGTGGGCGTCGGCAGAAGCACGACGTCAAAGTCGGGGAGCGTTTTGCATCAGAGTCGGGGAGCGTTCTGCATCAGAGTCGGGGAGCGTTCCTTGAGCTGGGGTATGAGGCCCGGCATCGTCCGAGGAGCCTCAGGACTGCCCCTCTCTGCTTGCCTCTTTGTTCAGGGGACTATGTCCCCTCCCTCGACTCCGCCCCCTGCTGGCGTCGGGACCCAGGTTTGGCCACGGCCCCCAAACTGTTTTGGACACAATTGGTCCCGACACCTCAAAGCTGGGACTGAGTGGCCGTGAGCACCTTGACCCAATGTTGAAGTATTTCAGGGACCAACTGAGAGGGAGCGAGATCAAATGACAACCCTTTCCCAGTCGACAACTTTTGCACAGACGTTACCCTCATCTAGCACACGTTTCTACCTTCCAAGCCCCTCGGGGTTAGCCTCTGAGAGTGGAGTTCAGATTCGCAGTCAAGAAATGGGGGAAAACGAGTCCCAGAGAGAGCCAGCATGCATAAGACCGCACAAGGAATCTTGACCCCAAGAGCTCGGTCCCACTTTGTAAAGTCACCCCCCCCCC
>JAGFMF010011483.1:1888176-1904766 GCA_019455555.1 Galemys pyrenaicus | reverse complement strand
AACCCCCCCCCCCCCCCCCCCCCCCCCCCCGTGCAGCCCACAGGTCTTCTCGCAAAGAGAAGGCAGTGTGGCATCTGGGAAGCTGGCATATGGAGTCCTGTCAAATGAACACCAATATTAATAACGCATTTGTTTTTTTGCACAGACTCATTTATTTATTTTTTTGCACAGGTACTTGCCAAATACCAGGCATATAACCCCTATAACAGCCATTTGAGCCCTAGATTATTGTCCCATTTTACAGATGAGGACAATAATGGAACTGCGATTCCTAGCAGCACCGTTTGGGTCCAAATTCTGTGCTTTTAACCATTATTATATGGTGTTGTGGGGAAGGTTTCAGCCAGTGCTGAAATAGTCCTGAGTCCAGATCCTCTGTGACCACCCACGCCACCTCACCACTATCTAGGAAGGCTGCAGGTATCCACTTTGAGACTTTTCTCTTTCTCTCTTTTTTTAAAGATTTATTTATTAATGCATACAAGAACTGGGGTACAGGCCAGAGATGTGGGGAGGTGAGAGGATTCAACAGAGACAGAGTAGGGAACAGAACAGGCAGATTGACTGAAATACACTGCTGAGGGGAGAGGCGGGAAAGACAGGAGACATCTGCTGCGCCAGGTGGGTCCCCTCCCTGGCCGGGCATTGAACTCGTGTGCTGCAGTGGCTGCAGAACCCCTTGCACCACCCGGGGAAGCCCCAACTCAGACTTTCCTATGTGTCATCTTATGTCATATCCATTATTTCCCCTGAAGTGTTTCTATTTTACACGTGGGAAACACAAGAGGTAGAGAGGAACAGACTTGCTAAGGTCATATGGTGGGAGAAATAAACAGAACCCAGCTTGGAGGATGTGGTTTGGTGTCCCTTTCCCCTGAGTAGGCCTCATTTACTTGACCTGTGATCTCATTCTACAGAAGACTCAGCATCCTCTGAGGCCAGCACAGGTCTACTTCAAACCTTGCAGCTCCCCTTGGCACAGCCCAGTGGGGTGGGGCACACCGAGGCTAGCTGGGATCCTCAGATCCTTCCCAAAAGGCAGTTGCTGGCTCCAGTGAATGGCCTGCTTCCTGCTAGCTTCCTTCTCTCCACCTCCAAGGCTGGTAGGAATGGCATAGGTGAATCCAAGTTCTAGCTTAAAGTGTGGCACACCTACCCAAAGAGCTCTGGCTATACAGAGAAGATGCATGGGTCCTGTCCTGCCCAGACAGTCTGGGGCCTCCTGCAGCCTCATTCCCTTCCTTTCTGCAAGGGGCAGGGCAGGGCAGGGCAGGATCGTGGTGGTAAAACAAAGATCAAAGGGCAGCTAGTGTTGCCGGTGAAGCTTGCAACCACCGCCCTGGATGGAGTAAACATCCTGAGAGAAGGGTCCTGGCATTTACTGAGCCAGACACCGGGTGTCTGCAAAGTGACCACTGTGCAAGTCAAGTATCACCCAGATTCTACAGTGGAGGAGATTGAAGCTCAGGGAGGGAAAGGCACCTGGGACTGGTAATACAATTTAAACTTGAGTAGAATTCTGTGTCATGTCAAAGCTCCTGTCCGCCACCTTACTGCTTCTAGGTTGGGGGTAATCCTGGAAGACTTCTCAGAGGAGGTGGTATACAAACTGATCCTTGAGGAAAGGTCCAGAGAAATCTACCCCAGAGAGAAGGGGGGGGGTCATGGAGGGGTAATGATGACAGGGTCACTGTGTGAGTAAAGACTGCGAGGTTTGTAAGTGGGAAAAGGAAGAGAGATGGGCTGTGGATGGAGCAGAAAAAGGAGATGATGAAAATGGTCCCAACAGTGAAAGGCCTTGGATGCCTGGTGAACAGGGTAGACATATCTGGTGGGCATTGGGGAGACTTAGGCATCAGTCTGACTATCTCTAAAATGAGGGGAGTAGACTGCTGCAGGTTCTCCCAGGGCAAGGGGCTATAATAGGAAAGTTTCAGATTTCTCCAGATCAACCAGGCACTGGCTTGAGCAGCTCAGGGGCCAAGGGTAATATTTTGCTCCAAGGCCTGATTCTGAGAATAAATAGTTTACCAAGCTGGCAGTGCCAGATCCCTGAGTCACTCTGGCATCCCCTCCCCCTGGCTCTCCAGCCAAGGTCCTGCAGAGAAAGCAGGAGGCAAATTCAGTGATGTGTCTTAGTTCTTGCTCCATCCCATGCATTCAAGCCCCCTTAGGGCCTTCATTTCCCCCTTTGCAATTTGGGAGAGTTGTGCCCCATGCTTTCTAATCCCTCTTCTCCTAGACTAGACAACATAAAATTCCAAGAGGGGACTCCACCTTGGGGTGTGCTCACAGGTATCTGTGAGGCCAGCCAAGGCCAAGGCCAAGGCCTAAGACATCTGAAGGAGTCTAGGAACTGCTGGGCCCTGGGAAGGATGGAGGCTTAGAGATGGATTGCTGTTGGATCTACTGTTGGGGTCTCATAGCCTAGTATGAGGAGGGGGCGAGGTGTTGTTTGACTCTAAAATTGTAGAGACCAAAGCCCTCACCTGCCGTCATGCATGCTGAGGAGATAGAGAAAGGTAACCTGGACAGGGGAACAGCATGGGCAAAGGAAAGGAAGTGGGGCTTTTTTGGGGGGGAAAAGTCTGGTAGGCAAGGTTGGAACATGGGGCTTCTAGGGGAGAAGAACTGGTTCTTTCCAGGGTTGGCTGAATCCAAGGACTGTCACCTTCTTTGCCCGGACAGAACTGGAGGTCCCCGAGGTGACCAGGAGTGGGGCTGAGGACCTGTTTGGCAAACCAGTTTGCCAAGGCTATATCTTCCATGAAGTCATTCAGCTGCTGTTCTCAGACAGTGCCAGAAAAACTTCTGGCCTTGGAGGAGAAGGGGGCTCAGCCTCAGGGGCTAAGAGATGGGAGAGGAATGACTTTTCCACACAGGAAGCTCCCTGGGAAGGAGAATGGGGCCTGAGACATCTATTGCACTGTAATGAACCCCAGGAGACCTCTGTTGTTGTCTCTGCCCACAAGGGGCCTTGTCATATTTCTTAACTACTTGTGAGCACAGCAGCTGAGTCTTGGCATCAGAGAGTTCTAGATGCCCACTTGGTGGCTCAAATACTAGGTAACCTGAGTCCAGAGACCTGTAGGGGCAGACTTCAGGTGACAAAGCAAGTTGTTTCTTACTGGCCTATCCAAGTATGAAATCCCAATACCAGGCACGAACTGAGTGCCTTCTATGAATCATTCACTCATTTAATCATCACCGTGGCCCTGTGAGGTTGGTGCCAAGATTATGTCCATTTTGCAGATAAAGAAACTGAGGTTTGGTGAAGGCAAGTCACGTGTCTAAGTTGACACAGTGGGTTGGCGTGCTTAGAATCTGAACCCAGGCGTGAGGGCTCTTCCCTTTCATGGCGAGGAAGACGTGCAGCCCCTTTGCAGATTCTGGAGGCAAGCAGGGTCCAGTCCATAGTTTCCACGCAGGCCTGGCCTCCCTGAGGCGGGCAGAAAAGTGCTGAAGTTGTGGAAATGGCTCTGAATCTTCCCAGAGGAGGCGGCCACAGTGGGAGGGAGGCACGGTGCAGACCTCAGAGCCAAGTGTAGACGTGGCGGCTCGACCCACTGCAGGCGAGGGAGGGCAGGCGGGTGGGGCCCAAACCTTAACCCGGCCTCCCAGCCATGTTCCCAGCCATTCCCCAGCCAGGCCCAGCCCTGCCCGCCCTCTTCACTCCCCATCTGGATTTGAGATGAAGGCTCTGCCTAATAATAGCCGAATGGCAGCAGAGGCATTGCCAGCAGCAGCAGCTAGTGGGGGGCTGGGGTCCCCCATTTTCATATGCTGACCTACAACAGGTTTTAGAACTTTAAAAATAATAGCAAGGCCTTATGAAGTGCATCTTGTGCCAGGTATCGTAAGATAGCCCACAGTACTTCATGTATTTTCATGAGCACCCCAAGGCAATGTCATGAACTCATTTGCTGGCTAGAGAAACTGAGGTCCAGAGTTAAGCAGCTCACCTCTGGTGACTATGGCAGCCCCCCATTGCCGAGTTGCACGGGGCCTCTTCTGTGCTCTGTGTCCATGCATTGTCCATCGACTCCACAAGGCAGTGCCTCATTTATTTAGATGAGAAAAAAATGAGATCCAGAGAGAACAGGGCTTGTAAGGTCATACAGCAGTGAGGGGCAGAATCGAGACTCCAGTCCAGGATTCTAACTCCAGAGAGGTCAAGACCCTGACTTCCGGAGTCACACAAACCTGAGTATGCTGCTGACATTACTGTTCCTTGACTGTGGCCTTGGCAGTCACATCACCTGCCTGAGCCTGTTTCCTCTTCTGTGAAATGGGTTTGTTTTTGTTTTTGTTTTTTGAGATGATTTTAATACCACCTGCCAGCTATTAAGTCAATCGTGGGGGAGTAGTAAATTCACGCTGTGCATTCCCCACTCAATTCTCACAACAGACTCCTTTCCTTTCCTCTTTTTTTTTTTTTGAAGATTTTATTTATTTATGCACACAAGAGCTGGGGTACAGGCCAGAGACAGAGGGTGAGAAGACTCACCAGAGAAAGACTGGGGAGCAGAACAGGCAGAAGAACTGAAACACACTGCTGAGGGGAGCAGTGGGAGAGGCAGGAGAGGTCTGCTGCACCATGGGGGTCCCTGCCTGGAGGGGCATAGAACTCGCACTGCAGTGGCTATGGAAGCTCCACAGTGTGGTGCTCAACGCCTTGCACCACCAGGGAGGCCCTCCTTTTGTCTTACACCCATTTTATAGAAGAGAAATGTGTGTTTCAGAGAAAGGAAGGGAAGTGCCCAGGACCAACAGCAGCGAGGCAAGATCTGAGCCCAGCGCTGAGACTCCAGAGACCCAGCTCTTATCTCTTCATACTCTGCATCTTGATACTGAGCCCCCGAGGGATGTACCAGGATGTGGGATGTACCCAGGTCACACAGAGTGGAGAATGAGAACCCCTTCCTGTGCAAAGGCCTTCGCAGGGCAAAGACCTTTCTGCGAGCCCCCAGCTCACAGTGTCCCCGTGCTTGGAACTCAAGCTGTTCCCTAGTCCCAGATTCTGAATGACGCCCTATTCCTCCAAAGGCTAGAGCAAGAATCAGATTCTTGGGAGGCACGGATGCCAGAGTCCTGGCTCACCTAGCAGAGGGGGAGGTCCTTTCTGACTAGGGTGGACCAGGGCACAGTCACCAGGGAAGGCTGGAAGAGAGCTTCAGTTTTCGCTTAAATCCTGAGCTGTCTATTCATTAACCATATCCCTTGCCTGAGCCTCTCACTTTCTTATCTTCCAAATGTGGGCGTTAATACTTCCTGTAGTAGATCGCTGGCAAAAAATGACTCTGGGACCTCCCTGATGGCCTAGGGCTTAAGTCTCAGTGCTGTCACCACTGCGGCTTGAGTTCGATCCCCGGCCAGGGAGCTGACCCACATGGCGAGGCAGACCTCTCCTGCTGTGCCCGCTGCGCCCCTCAGCTGTGCATTTCAGTAGATCTGCCTGCTCTCCCCATTCTATCAGTGGTGAATCTTCTCACAACCCCCCCCTTCCCAACATTCCACCTCTGTCTTACACCCCAGTTCTTACACACACACACACACACACACACACAAACACTTTGATGATTTGTCTCTCTGTATGCAAGCCCCTTTGTACTGCAACTTGGAAATTGCTACATCAGGAGAAACTATTTTTTTACCTGTTGAATCTGGGCTTGCCCACGTGACTTATTTTGGCCACTAGAATGAAACAGAGATGACTGTCAGGTTTTTTTCTTGTTTTTTGTTTTTTTGACTGTCAGTTTTGAGCGTGGTTTTTATGAGGCCTTGTAGCTTCCACTCATTCTCTTGGAACCCTCAGCGCTGTCATGTGAATAGTCCTGAGCTGTCTAGCTCAAGGATGAGAGACCACTGAGACAGAAACAAGTTGCCTTGGCTAAAGCTGTGCTGGTCACTTACTACCTGAGCCAACAGCACACCACTGGTGAATAAATAAATCCAAACGGAGAGCTGAAGAACGTTTAACTAAGCCCAGCCCAAACTGCCAGTCCATGAAATCATGAGCTAATTTCATGGCTGCTGTTTTAAGGCACTAAATTTTGGGGTGGTTTGTTAGGCAACATTGCTGGGGTGATTGGTAACCAATATATAGTTTTATTCAATGTAATTAATGGCAACTGTTGCAATGAAATAAAATGTCTCAGTGGCATAACTCAATCAGAGCTTATTTTTTTTTTATATGATATAGGTCAGTGGTCTCCTAACCCATCTCTCTTGGGCAATTCTCTTCAATCAGTGACTCCCCCAAGGCCTCCTGGATCTTCTGCATCTGGAAAGGGGGCAGGAAAATCAAAATAGACCCTCTGCCACATGAGCTGCTGTGGCTCAGGGACTGGCCAGAAGGTAATCTCACGGTTCTGCTGAACCAAGGAGGGTGAGAATGGGCCCTTCCTATGTGCCTGGGCAGAGGAAACAAGTTAGATAACACAATCATTGCTTCTGGCACATTCCTTCCTTCAGAAGGCCGAATGAGGGATCTCCCAGAAAATTAACATAAATAAAGAATCGATGGCAGCGCCTGGCACAGGCTGGCTTAAGTAAAGTGCACTTCATTTCATGAGGCTCAGAGGTTTAGGAATTTGCCTAAGACCACACAGCAAATCGGTTTAACTTCTGTGATTGTTTAGGGTTCAAGGACAGATTTGGAGTTGGGCAGGTGTGGATGCGAATCCCAATTCTGCCATCTCACAGTGTGACATTAGGTGGTTTACTCAGTTTATCTCATCCAAAAAATAGGGAGTTTCCTCATACATAAAATGGGGAGAGGAATAGTTCCAAGCTCAGGTTGCTGAGATGAGCTTTCAGTGAGCTGCAGGAAGTCAGGAACTTAGCTTGAATGCTATTAGGAGGTGGGGCCAACTTAATAAAGGTGAGATACTTGGGTGAAGCGATGTCATTTATGATCTTACCTCATCAGGGTCAGCACCTCTGGTCAAGGGGCATTATTGTTTGGCATATATCCTGTCTTCCCCCACATCATGTGATGTAAATAGTTTTATCGACAGCACATCCTCTAATAATGTCCTTTGTCCAGTGTTGTTTTGTTATAATGTTGATGAGAAACAGTCCTGACTGACATTTATGGTCTCACATCATATGTCTTTTTATGTAAAGTCATATTTTCCAAAAACCTATGGATGATATTAAGTGAGGACTTACTGTATTTGGTTAAGTGAAGGAAATTTTTTCCCCTGGTTGCCTATTAATCTTTCAAGAAACCTTTATCAACACAAAGCCCCCATATATGCAAGCCTTTTCTGACAGGGTTCTGAATTGGCTCCATTTCAGAAAGATGGTTTTCTTTAGACTAAATCTTGGCTCTGTTAAAAGCATCCTCTTTTTGGGCCTCTCTGGTGGCACAGCGGGTTGAGCGCAGGGCTGTGAAGCATCCGCTGCACAGCAGCACGAGTTCAATCCCCGGCCAGGGAGGGGACACACATGGCACAGCAGACCTCTCCTGCCTCGCCTGCTGCTCCCCTCAGCAGTGTGTTTCAGTCAGTCTGCCTGTTCTGCTCCCCACTCTGTCTCTGGTGAATCCTCTCACCTCCCCACATCTCTGGCCTATACCCCAGCTCTTGCATGCATAAATAAATAAAAAAAAAAAAAAGGAAAGAAAGCATCCCTTCTGAACACCTGTAGGATTGTCCCAACACAGGGAAGGGAGCAGGGCAAGAGGGTCTGGAGCAAATGTGCTAGAAGCACTTGGTCTGGGCATTCTGAGAAACTTGCCACTCACCCAGAAGAAAAGGTCCAAGATAGATGAGAGGTGACTTCCCCTCTTCTACCCACCCTGTTGCTTCTCTGCTCCTCCCCTTGCAGCACGAGCATTGTTTACACTCAGTGAGCTTCACGAAGCTCCATGTCTGAAAGGGGAGAAACACTCAGCAAACTGGCTCCAGAACAAGTTACCATTGCAGGGGCCTCCCTGGTGGCACAATGGGTTAAGAAACGCACTAGGAAGCAGACCACAGCCACTGCAGCACAAGTTCCATCCCTGCTGCCAGCCTGGGAGGTTACCCACATGGCGCAGCAGACCTCTCCTGCCGTGCCCGCTGCTTCCCTCAGCAGTGTATTTCAGTCGATCTGCCTGTTCTGCTCCCCACTCTGTCTGTGGTGACTCCTCTCACCTCCCTGGACTCTGGCCTGTACCCCAGCTCTTGTATGCATAAATAAATAAATCTTTAAAAAAAAATAACAAGTGACCATTGCAGGTTGTGGGGAGCTCTGTGAAGAAGGAGCCCCATGCAATGGGAGCACGTACTAGGGACCTGCTTGAAATTATTGTAAAGTGTGTTTTTACAGATGACCCTGGGAGGTCAGAGAAGGGACCAGGACATAATTATGCTCAGAAGTTTGATAATCAAAGAACTGAGTTGGTCTTGGAGTGAGGGGTGACAGGGCAGGAACAACCTTTAGGACCTGATGGAGGACCAATAGGACAGGAGTTTGAAGGGTAAGGGAAGAGTCTGTGCAAATAAGAAGGGAGAGGGGAGCGGGGGTCAGACCAAAGGGTCCCTGTGGGCAGAACTGGGCACATAATATGTGAAACTTGGTTGTTGGGTCAGTAAAAATGATCCGCCTTTTCCGCCCTCCCCCCATTGGTGTTGACGATGGACACCTGCGGTCCTGCGCGCATGCCCAATGGCGGCACCTCAAGCAGGGTGTGGGCATGCGCAAATGGGCGCACCTGGGCTGGGACACAGGGCATATAAGGGCGGTATCATGTTGCCGGCAGATGAAGAAGGAAGAGCAGAAACAACAGAGAAAAGAGAGCAGAAAGAGGCTAGAGCGCCCAGAGAGTGAAGATGCGCAGGGGGCTGGGAGCCTGCCAGCCTCCTGGCACCCCACCCCCACTGCCTGGCCTGTACCTGGTCGCCTCTAAGATAATGATACAATAAAAGCCTGAGAAAGCCACCAAGGGCTCCAGGACTCCTCCTTGACTCGTCTGCTCGGAATCACTGAGAACCTGCTCCGGGCCTTGCTGGCACTGCGTTGGTACAAAATGAAAACACAAGGACTTTTGTTTAAAAATTAAGAATTTCGAGATGACAATAGTAGAGCGTTGAACCAGGTCTGGGGTCTTGCGCAATTCCACAGGTAGAGCACCCATGAAGTTGGTCCTGCCTGTGAGGGCTGAGGGGAGCCACGGAAGGCTTCTGAGCTAGGGGTGATAGGATCTGATTTGCATAAGCCTTAGTTTCTCCCTACACCACACCCGGGCAGCCTGTGTTCCCCTCCCCTCAGCACAGTGACCTAATTCATTTTCCTAAAATATTCTACTCAAATGTCACTCGTCTGCTCAAAAACCTGTAGTGGCTCCCACGCCCTAAATAGATCCAGCTCGAACTCCTTACCCGGATACTCAAGGTTCCTCATAATCTACCCTCGCCAGATTTAATTAACCTAATGTCAACACAAGCTGTGTGTTGAATCCTAGTGCTGATAAGCCAAAGACAGCGATTGCAGGAGGGCAAGCCAGGGCTGGAACCTAGGTCTCCTAAGCGTGGCCTTCCTCGCCTCCTCCCCTCCTCCCTCAGCTCCCTCACTCCTGCTTTTAGGCATCCACCCAACCCCACTATACCCCAAGGTGCCGATGGGCCAGGTCCTGCTCATGGAAATGTTGCAATTGCCTGCACCGTGTTTTAAAGTTTGTGAATTTTATTATTTATGCACACAAGAACTGGGGCACAGGCCAGAGACATGGAGGCTGAAAGGATTCACCGGAGACAGAGTGGGGAGCAGAACAGGCAGATCTACTGAAACACACTGCTGAGGGGAGAAGTAGGTGAGACAGGAGAGGTCTGCTGCACCATGTGGGTCCCCTCCCTGGCCGGGGATTGAACTTGCAACTTGCAGTGGCTCCAGAAGCCCCAGAGTGCAGGACTCAACCCCCTGCACTACAAGGGAGGCCCTCTTTTTGAATTTTGATTAACACTTAATCAGGAAATGTCCCATGGCAGTTCACATTTTTGTACCTCTGCAGTTTCAAGCCCGGGTCTGGAGCTCCCCAAGGCAGCAGCTCTGTCCCACGTGGACCCTCAGAGTGCTTTTCGCCTGTGGAATTTGGAACCTGGATGAAAGAGCACCCAGTTACCACCAGTCCAACCAGGATCCTGGAACCTGACCAATCGAATGGAGAATTCCTCCTGGGGATAGGGCCTGTTGAAGTAAACACTACCCCCAATCTCTGCCTAGCAATTTTTGTTCCAAGCCTCACAACCAATTCCAAACTGAGGACTGACTCCTGAGAGGCTGAACAGATGTAATGCTCCTGAGACAGGCCACCTGAACTTTGCCCGGCTCCTGCTTTCTGCACCCTCTCTCTCCTCTTCCCTGCAGCTGGCTCCGGGTTATCATTCAGATCTCAACTCAAATGTCACCTCTGTAGAATGTCCTCCCAGCCTACCTATCTCAAGCTCCAGGCATCACTCTGTATTGTATTAGCCCCTTAAAAAAATGTTTTGGGGCCTTCCTGGTGGCCTAGGGGTGAAGTCTTAGTGCTATCATCTATACAGCCTGAGTTTGATCCCCCGCCAGGGAGGGGACCCACATGGTGCAGCAGACCTCTCCTGCCTCGCCCGCTGCTCCCCTCAGCAGTGTGTTTCAGTAGATCTGCCTGTTCTGCTCCCCACTCTGTCTCTGGTGAATCCTCTCACCCCCCACACCTCTGGCCTATACCCCAATTCTCCTAAGCAAAAATAAAAGAAAAACATATTTATATTATAACAGTTATTATCTGAAATTATTTGTTTGTCTCCCTTTAGACTGTGAGGTCCAGGAAGGCAAAGACCAAGTCTGTCTCTCTCACCATAGTTTCCTGGCACCAAAGAAACAACTCAACACACATATGTGTAACAAGTGGATCCTGCGACTCACAAAATCCCTTTCCCTGGGGGACGCACAAGTCAGCCTGGTGTGGGAGGGAGCTGGTAATCGGTCAGCCCATTTTGTAATTAGGGGGCAATTAGTCACCAGCTAATTGTTGCACAGAACAGCTGGAGGGGTTGGGAGGAGAACACAGGACTGATGCTCAGGAAGGGGCCTCAGGTCTCTTTTTGGGAAAATAATGAGAAATGGCACAGAACCCCCAGGGGAATGTTCAATCAAAAACCTCCTCCCCGCTGTGGAGGGAGAGTTAAGTGATCAGAAGCACAGCAAGAGGCAGGGGTGTCTGAGCAGGTTATGGTACTGGAAGAACTGGCCCAGGTGGGGGTGATGCTGACAAAGTCACCCTTTTCTACTTTGGGAGCAAAATTCTTTTGGGATCTAGAAAAGTTCTTTTGTTTGCAAATACCAGAGACCTGGATTATCTTGAGCAAAAAGGGACTTTTTTGCAAGGCCATTAGAAGTGTGTCAAAACCATATACATTTCAGGGAGCCCTCCTGAAAGGGAAGCCTCCAACTCATTGTTATTTTAGTTCATTCAAAATTGTTTTCTGGGGCCTCCCTGGTGGCGCAGGGGGTTAAACACCGCACTGTGAAGCATCAGTTGCACAGCAGCTCCAGTTTGATTCTGGGCCAGGGAGGGACCCCACATGGCGCAGCAGACCTCTCCTGCCTCGCCTGCTGCACCCCTCAGCAGTGTGTTTCAGTCCATCTGCCTGTTCTGCTCCCCACTCTGTCTCTGGTGAAGCCTCTCATCCCCTGTACCTCTGGTCTGTACCCCAGCTCTTGTATGCATAAATAAATAAATCTTTAAAAAAATTGTTTTCTGGTAACTCTTGACCTCCTTCCAGTCAGACTGCCAGTTACGGCCTTGCATTTGACACAGGGTCTGTGCACCAGCTGCTGTAGCAGCTTCTAGGAGCTTGTTGGAAATGCAAGTCTCCGGTTTCACCCCAGATCTACTGAATCAAGGTCTGTCTGTATTTTAATTAGACTTTTAGGGGATTCATGTGCACATTACAGTTTGTGTTCTCGATCACAGAAATGAACTGAGTGACGGGGGAGGGTGTTTCATAAATGTGAAGTTGCTTGGAACTTTCTAAACCATTGCTGTCTGGTCTCCAGGAAATGTGCATTTCTGTGAGAACTGGAAGAGGGCAATGAAGTAAACAAATAAACTAGAGTGACTGCTCCTCAGGCCTGAAGTGGACCTGAGAAACCCAAGCCTGTGTTCTTGTTAGGTGGAAAGACCCTCCTAAATAGATTATACAAATAGGTTATGAACTTCGACCCCCATTCCAGACCTACAAGATCCAAAAACTACAAATCCCATAAGGTCATTATCAAAGAGCGAATCACTGAAACCTAAGGGTGGAGTTGAGCAGCCAGGCTAAATATAAAAGCAAACACGTGGGCCTTGGGGGGTCGCTTTTTCCTTGGGAGTCAGCTCTCAGCACACCGTTAAGTTCCAACTCCAAAAAACTAGTAAAATATTTACAAATCTGTATCCCTCTCTTCCCCTTGTGTTATTTACTACGCTATTTCTCCTTCCCTTGTAAATAAAACCCTTTAATAACCTTTGTTGTGTGTACCTACAGTTAAAACATTATAAGTGCCGTTCAAGCGCGCAAGTAAAAACCAAATCAAGCAAACCCATTTTATATTAAAATTACCCTGTAACATTCTGACTTGCCAAGCAGGAAGCAGGGACCCAGGAGGAAACACCTCTACTTGGGGGGCTCAAGTCTTCCGCTGAAAGAAGGCAGAGGGTGCCTGCTTTGAGGTCAGAGCTGGGATCTTCAACCAGCCTGGGGTGCTCCAGCCAAGCAGTTCCTAGAAAGCTGCCCTTGGGGTGCAGGATGGAACAGCAGTATTTATTTGAGACTGTGGGTCAAATAAAAAAGGGTAAAGTGCCTTCACCCTTTATCATATTTGATCGGCATAACAATCTCAAACAAAGAACCAAACGTGCAATCAAGCCTGGAAGACTCCTTCTCTAAAAAGGGTTGGGTTCAAACCCAGGGGTGACTAATAGGAAGTGCAGAGAGAGCTGTTTGCCTTCCGCCTTCATGTGGGGTTTGTCAACTCCTGTTCTCAAAAGTGCTACTGGGTTAGCAGTGTGGCTCAGAGGTGAGCTCATTCTTTCAGACTGTGGACACATTTTACATGTCCATGGACCCATCGGGACTTGCTCCTCACTTTAGGGTTCAAGTGTGGCCTTTTTAGGGCCAGAGCATTATTGGTGGAAGGCAATTCCTACTTCTCCCACTTATTTCTGTCCTGGGAGAAAAGATGTCCCTGCCACCCACCATGTCCCAGACGTCACTGAGCACCTCAAGGCAACTCCCAAAATCGCAGACAGAAGCTTCCAGAAGGAAATTGTGTCTCTACAGGACTCGCCTTGTGTCTTCAGAACTTACTAATGACATCAGAAGTAAGGCTTGGCAAATCGGATTAAAAAGTCTGGTCGGTGAGGAGAGACAGAAGCCCGTGGGCAAGATGAGGCAGAGAGGAAGTAGAAACTGACAAAGGTGGAGGTGAGGACAGAGCTGAGCATCGCAGACGCATAAACAGTGCCAGTCAGCGTTGTAGAACTTTCACAAGCGCGGTCCTCTGTCCTCAGCAGCCCTAAGTGGAGAGATGTAATCACACCCATTTTACGGATCAGGATTCCGTGGCCTGGCAAAGTCGTGGAGTGACACATAATTGAATCACGCATCTTACAGCACTGCTCGGCACACAGTGGGTCAACAGTTGGTGTTTGTGGAATAAAGTAAAACGATACATTTGATAGCACTTTTAAAATAGCACTATAGGGCCTCCCTGGTGGTGTAGTGGGTTAAGCAAACCGCAGCCACTGCAGCACGAGTTAAATTCCTGCTGCTGGCCAGGGAGGGGACCCACATGGTGCAGCAGACCTCTCCTGTCTCGCCTGCCCGCTGCTCCCAAGCAGTGTATTTCAGTAAATCTGCCTGTTCTAGGACTTGCCCGCTGCTCCCTTCAGCAGTGTGTTTCAGTCAGTCTGCTTGTTCTGCTCCCCACCCTGTCTTTGATGAATCCTCTCACCGCCCTGGACTCTGGCCTGTACCCCAGCTCCTGTATGTATAAATAAATAAATCTTTAAGAAAAAGTAAGTAAATAAAATAGCACTGTAAATAAAGACAAATTTTCCTTTTTTAAAAGATTCACTTATTTATGCATACAAGGATTGGGATGTAGGCCAGAGGTATGTGGGAGGTGAGAGGATTCACCAGAGACAGAGTGGGGAGCAGAACAGGCAGATGGACTGAAACACACTGCTGAGGGGAGCAGTGGGCAAGGCAGGAGAGGTCTGCTGCGCCATGTGGGGCCCCTCCCTGGCCAGAGGTGGGGATCAAACTCATGCTACAGTGGAGTTCCTTACAAAGGTAATTTTTTAAATTGCTAAATTCTGAGACTGAGATCAGATCTTATTTAGTTTTATGATAACAGCAAGAAGTAATGCCTTCCTTTTCCTTTTCTTTTGTTGCCTTTGACAAAATGTTGGCAACTGTGTCCCTCGTTTGGAGAGACTACTTTATTTGGACATTACATCCCAGAGGCTGGGAAGCACGGCCACGGCAAGGTGGCCAGGGCCTGAGGCAGAGCCCTCGCCCGGCTCCTTGCACACACCCTCACAGGCACGTGGTGGATAGTAGCTCTGAAATAAGCGAGATACACTTATGGATTTATTTATTTATTTTTTAAAGATTTATTTATCTATGCATATAAGAATTGGGGCACAGGCCAGAGGTGTGGGATGGGGGAGGCAGTGGGTGAGAGGATTCACCAGAGACAGAGTGGGGAACAGGACAGGCAGACTGACTGAAACACACTGCTCGGGGGAGGAGCGGGCGAGGCAGGAGAGGTCTGCTGCGCCATGTGGGTGCCATCTCTGGCAGGGGATTGAACTCATGCAGATGCCTTCATAGTGCCACATCTTAACCTCTTGAGCCACCAGGGAGGCCCTGAGACTTACGAATTTAGAGAGCTGTTCTGGTCTCCTGCCTGTCACGCAGAGATGATCCGGTTTGGAATTTACAGTGTGTTCAATCACTTCATCCCCTCATGATTTTCAAAGGAGGCTAATTTTTTTATTTGCAAAATGCCTCACTAGTCCTGCCCCGCCTTTCTTTCAAGTGGGCCTCTTTTATCCTCACACCTGTCTAGGGGTGGCTTGGCTGGGAGGAGAGGGGAAGGCCTCACTCTCAGAATTGGAGTTCTGCTCGCAGTGGGGGGGTCAGGCAGTATCACTGTCAGAGCCTGGCTGCCCCGTCTGGTTGCAAGGTCTGAGGCAACTTGCTTCGTTTCTCTGAGTCTCGGTTTTCCCATGTATGAAATGGTGCTGATATCTAGACTGTCTCCTGGATGGGGTTATGATGAGGGGCTTCATAAGCCTTTGGGCAGCAATTTGGAAGCTGGGTGGGGAAAGGGGTACAGTCACCAGATATCTTACAGGAGTGTCAGGGGCATTTGAGAGGGAAGCAAGTAATAGAAGTGGGAATGCAGGAAATTGTAGGGAAGTTGCCAAGCACTTCCTAGCTATTCTTGGCTGTGTCTCTTACTTGCATGTGATCTCACCTCTCTGTGCCTCAGCTATCTCATCTGGAAATCCAGGTCCCACCTTCAGGAAGGAACTTCTCCTGATACCTCACACTGGGCATGAAAGCATGCATAGAGTCCAGGTGGAGAGGGCTGTGTGAACAAGCGTGTAGAGTTAGGAATTATTTCAGCATGGATGAGACACTGGCCTCATGAGTTTTGTTTCATGGAGGACATAATAAAACCTCTCCATTGTGATGAGACTTAAACAAGATCATGCAGATAGAGTACTTAACACAGGCTGGCACGCAGTAAACTCAGCAGTGGTGTTTGTGGTTACTGCTATTATTTTATTTCACAGATAAAGACAATGGGGCCCCTGAGAGGTCTGTGGCTGGCCCAGCTGCACACTTAGCAGTAATCAAGAGGGATTTGAACCCACATCTTATTGACGCTAGGGTCCAGGTTCTGAACAACTGTGTTACAGCTACCCGGCTGCCTGGCTGACTCAGCAGCTGTGGGTGGCCTTGCTCCTGTGCGTGGGCAGAAGAGCCTGTAGATACCTCCCACTTCCTTGAAAACCAAATAAGGGTCAGACGAGGCCCTCTGAGATCAGACCCCCAGGCTGGGCTTGCTCCTGCCTGCTCATCTGGGCTGTGGCCCTGTTCTCTATATAACCTCTTAGCTCTACCCCAGAGAACTCTGGGAGAGCCTCCATTTAGATCTTTCTCCTCATAAGATACTGTTGAGCAAGTTACTAAAAGAGAATGTGTGAGACCAGTGTATCATCCACACCCCAATAATTCCTTACTCTAAGCCTTTGCTCATGCAGTTCCCTCCACATGGAGTGCCTCTCTTCTAACCAGTCCTTCTGCAGACTTCAGTGCCCAATGCAAGGTGTCAGGAAGAATTACTTCCTGGTTGTGGTAAGTCACTTATCCACCCACCCACCCACCCACCCATCCATCCATCCATCCATCCATCCACCCACCCACCCATCCACCCATCCACACACCCATCCACACATCCATCCATCCATCCACCCATCCACCCATCCACCCATCCACCCATCCATCCATCCATCCATCCATCCATCCATCCATCCATCCATCCATCCATCCATCCATCCAT
>JAGFMF010011483.1:1855866-1888108 GCA_019455555.1 Galemys pyrenaicus | reverse complement strand
CCATCCATCCATCCATCCATCCATCCATCCATCCATCCATCCATCCATCCATCCATCCATCCATCCATCCATCCATCCATCCATCCAACCATCCATCCACCCACCCATCCTATCCAGTGGGCACCTACCTGTGTCAGGGACTTCATGTATTGCCTCTCCTCCAGACTAGAAACCTCTTGAGGATTGCAGATTAGGTGCCACAAGATCTTTGTTCAACCAGTTTCCATGGACCAAGTCTTGTCTTTACTACAGTCTTGAGGAGATGCTTACCACGGTCACCTCCACTCCACAGATCAGAAGAGAGGCACTGAAAGAAGTTGGAAGCCCAGCAGACACAGCAAAAATGGGTAGAGCTGAGACTTGAATTCTGATCTGTCAGACTCTGGAGGCCAACCTTTTTAATCCTAAGCAGTACTTCTCAACTCCTAAAGGAGGCAGAAACCATAGTGAGGTCAGATCCCTGTGGAGGGCTGGGGCCACTTCATGTTTTTTCATGAGTAACTCCTTCCACCAGAGCTTTTCCAGTTCTGAGGTGCCTGCCCCTTACTCACCTCACCTGCTCTAGCACCTCTGTGAGTGGAGCTGATAGGACATTTTCCAGAGTGGCCCGGAGAGAATTACTTCTTCCTTTACTTTCCTCTCTCTGAGCCTTTGAGAGTGCTTCCTCCCATCTCAGCACCTACTGCATCCTCCCCTGAGCCCAGTGGGGAAGGTAGGCAGGAAGGGTCTTCCCCTCTGTTCAGGTAGGGAACTGAGGCTCCAGCACCATCGGATGACAAATAGAGGGCAGCACAACTGGGAGCTTTGGCTTCAAGGTGTTGAACAAGGTGCTTGGACTTGACTGCTAGATCTTTCCTGAAGTCATGGTGTGAGGCATAGAGTCTGGCAGATCCCAGCTCTGCCTCTCCCCAAGTGTGCAGCCTCTAGCAAGTTATTTTACCTCTTTGAAACTCTGATTTCTTCTTCTTATTATTATTATTAAAAATTTTATTTATGCATTCAAGAACTAGGGTGTAGGTCAGAGGTACAGGGTGGTGAGAGGATTCACCAGAGACAGAGTGGGGAGCAGAACAGGCAGATCTACTGAAATCCACTGCTGAGGGGAGCAGCAGGCGAGGCAGGAGAGGTCTGCTGTGCCACGTGGGTCCCCTCCCCGGCTGGGGATCGAACTCGTGCTGCAGTGGCTACAGATAGCTTCATAGTGCTGAGACTTAACCCCTGGCACCACCAGGGAGGCCCCTGAAACTCCTATTTCTAAAAAAATAAAACCACACAAACAAAAAACCCAAAACCCACCAGGACAGTGCTAGCATCCATTCAAGAGCTGACTGGCTGGATGGAATAAAATAATGCTTTAGAAGCACGCATGTAGCATGGTACCCAACATATTGTGGGTACTCAGTTCATGAGCTTATTATTAAATAAAGTTCCTAATGTAGTATAGCAGCTCAAGAGGGTTATCCATGGAGGCTGAGGACAATAGTATCTCACATCTTTTTAAACTACTGTGTTTCAGGCACATTCATCAAAACAACAGCCCTATAACTCACTGCTGTTTTGCGGATGAGGTAAGTGAGGTTCAGAGAGAGAAAGTGATGCCCTTCTTCCAGCACAAGAAGAAGAAGAAAAATCTGGGCTTGGAGTCAAGTGTGTGACTGTAACCTCAGCTCTGCTCCACTGTCCTGGATTCTCCAATCCCATCATGCTAAGGCCCAGAGAGGGAAAGGAAGTTACTAGGGGCCTCAAAGCAGTTGGAGGGCGATCAGACCACTCTGGGGGGGCCTCTTCCAACCTGGCAGCTTTGCCCGTGTCTGGAGTCCTCAGGTTAAAGCAAGACCTGGTCACACGTTCAGCCTGGGATCTAGTTCTCAGTTCCAGGCCACCCACCCGATCCCATTTCCCAGCCACTCCTTCAGCTCCCATGCTATGGGGTAACCACCCCTTCCCCATCCTCAGCTCTCTGCACAAACTCCCTCTCCCCCTTTTTATAATCAGCTGAACCTTCTGCCAAAGAAAACTCGTTGATGCCCGCAAACCAGCCAGCCAGAGAGGAGGCTGCCCTGGAATGTCAGAGGGGGGTCACCGAGCTGTTTGTGAGCAGGCCAGCAGAGAAATGTCAGCAGCTACCTTTTTTGGGGAAAGTCAGAACTCCATCTATGGGAAAGGACCCAGAGCAGGCCAGCTCCAGAGGCTCCGGTCTCAGTTTCCCCATCACGGCCACAGCATTCACGGGGCCTACATCAGTTCAGTTATTGATTCAGCAACATGGCTGCCTGCCACATCCCAGACACTGAGCTGATTACTTGGAGCAAGAACTGACCCAGCAAGGACAGAGCTAAGTCCTGTTTTGGGGGGACTGACTTTCTAGCAGAAGGCAGTTTCTCAGTCTCGCAATGAGCTAGAGGTAGGTGCCCCTGACTCATAAACCCGATCCACATTTTGGAGCCGGATGTGCTTCAGAATTCAGAATTCTAACTGGTTTTGGATTTGAAAAAACTGACTCAGTGGGGTCTGGGTCCACCCATCTCCCATCAAAAATATAAATACTGCAGTAAGGAGCGGTGTGGGCGTGACCGTAGGACAAATAAAGGTTCTGCTCAGCCTCGGTCTGTTGAGGTCAGGTTTTGCCTCCAAATGAGGTTTCTTTGAGTATCCAGAAAAGTCCTTAGTTGTCTGGGCTTTTTGGACTATGGAGTTGAAGATAAGGAACTCAGTTCCTAATCCCTGGCAAGATCCCATGTTCTCCCAGTTGCTGATTCCTCTCCCCATTGCACGGATGAGAAAACTGAGATCCAGGGTGCAGGAGTGGGGGTTGGGGAGTCCTGTACCAAAGCCCTCAAAACAAGCAAAAGCCGCACGTGGGAACCCAGAACTCCAAACGCAGAGCTTGTCACCACCAGGGACTCTGAGAGGGAGAGAAGCAGGGGCTGAATAGAGAAGGTTCCTTAGCCGAGTTCTGCCAGGAAGGAGTTAAACACAGACTGGGCCCCTGCCAGTCCTCTGCACCTCGCTCCTTGCAGGGCCTGCCTGTCTGGGGCCTGTTTACCAGGCCACGCTTGCATCACCAGCTTTAACGTGCAGTGCAAACACACTCACATTCTTGGGTCATGAGAAATGCAAGGTTGTGGTGACATCATGCCCGGGAACGAGGCTTTCGCCAGCCTCCCTCTTGCCCACAGTCAAATCTGTTTAATTAGCACCCTTCACTGGAACTCTTGTCTACTCGCAAAACCAACCGGAGAAAATCCTATGGGTGGGGGTGTTGGGGTTGGAGTGTGTGTGTGTATGTTTTAAGGGATAAAAATAACCCATCTAGGACTCCTTTTGGGGGTATTTGTGAGTACTAATGCACCGCTGTTTATATAAATCTATGTCATACTGGACATATTTTCCTGGACTTGGCTTGCAGACAGGATAAGAGAACCACCCGTATCTCTTTGTTCCCACTCTAGCTTTTCCTTTGGGAGGGAGACACGTAGACCAGGCCCAAGGCCCCTGGGGGCCATTGACATCAGCTGCTCATTAGATAGTCAAGGAAAGGGAGGTCCGAGAAGGAAGGGTCCCGCGGAAATCACAGAGCGAGGCCCCTAGCTCCCCACACCTCTCACATGAATTTTGCAGCATACCCTTTGCCCCCACTTTGAGTTTTTGCGAATTGATTTTTCAGGGTTCTGGAAAGAGAGATGCTTCTGGCTTGTGCTTCGAGATCAGAGTGGAGATGATGGTGGTAGTGGTGGTGGATGTGGAATTGAGGTGGGGGCAGAGAAGAAGACTTGGGAACACAGGAGAATTCAACTTCAACTACCTCCCCAATTTTTTCCTCCCCGAGACAGACAATTCCTTTTGCTCCTCTTTCCCAAGTAGTTTTACTCCCTCACTAGTCTCCTTCCATGACTATTGAAGATTTATTATTTCCCACCTAGGGCTACTAGATTTTTCTTTAAAATTTTTTATTTCTGCCTACAAGAGCTGGGGTACAGGCCAGAGAAGCAGGAGGTGAGAGGATTCACCAGAGACAGAGCGGGGAGCAGAACAGGCAGATGGACTGAAACACTCTGCTGAGGGGAGCAGCGGGCAAGGCAGGAGAGGTCTGCTGAGCCATGTGGGTCTCCTCTCTGGCCAGGGATCGAACTCATGTTGCTGTGCGGCAGATGCTTCACAGTGTAGCGCTCAACGCACTGCGCCACCAGGGAGGCCCATAGGGCTACTAGATTTTTAACAATGAAAATAGAGGACACAGCTGAATTTGCTTTTCAGGCAAACAACAAGTGATTTTTAGTATAACTACATCCCATGCAACCTCTGAACATATAGTTACCTGGCAGCCCTATAACCCTTCGTCTCTATCATTGTCGTTGTGGGAGTCGCTCTATCGAACCTGCCTCCCATCAACCTTCCTCTCCCTCCTCCTTAACTGAATCCTGATTTCCTCTGGACTGTGTCCCAGGGGACACCGTGTCCAGGTCATGAATCATGATTAGACTAAGCTAGTCATGATAATCCTGTTATCCTTTGCTTGGCAGTCTTGCTGTCAGGGATGATCTATCTGGTGGCTTAAAATATGTCTGCAATTTCTTTTTACACCCTCCTTTTGAAAAGGCAGGCACTCAGCTTCTTCTCCTTGAATGTAGGCTGGACGTAGTGACTCATTTCAAAGAGTGGCTTCCAAGTCCGGGCCATAAAACCATTGTTGCTTCTGCCTTGCTTTCTTAGGTTACTCACGCCAGGGACGTGCACTGCCATGTTGTGAGGCCACCCGATAGCTCTGTGGCCAGGCTCACGCGGGGCGCAGCTACGTCCTTCTCCAGGAGCCAGAACTGAGATGCCAGACAAGAGTGATTCACTTGGTAAGTGACTTTAGCTCCTCTGCAGCCTTCACAGAACTGCAGTGTGGCCAACATTTTGGCTGTAGCCTGGGCCGGAGAGATCCTTATAGTCACCATATCCTAAAACTCTCCTTATTTATTTATTTTTGTAAATGCTTTTTTTTTTTAAAGATTTATTTTTGCATACAAGAACTGGGGTACAGGCCAGAGTTGTGGGGGGTGAGAGGATTCACCAGAGACAGAGCCAGGAATAGAAGAGGCAGATCAACACAAATAGACTGCCAAGGGCGGCAGCGGGTAAGGCAGGGTCATGTGGGTCCCCTCCCCAGCCGGCAGCAGGGATCGAACTCGTGCTGCAGTGGCTGCGGTCTGCTTCATAGTGCATTGCTTCACCCACTGCGCCACCAGGGAGGCCCCTAAAACTCTCCTTATTTTATGATGTTCCTGCATTTTGGGTGAGTCTTGCTGGCTGGGCACAGACTGCCCTCCCAGGTAGTTCCTACAAAGTAGTCTGTGGGCCCACTTTTCAGATGCAAACCAATTAATTCTGAGTCCATGCCACCATCTATCTCCTTATGTAACTCTCACACGCTGAGTCAACATTTCCCCTGCCTTGAATTAACCCAGGACAAGGTGCCAACAACCAGGTGCAGCTCCAAGCCTCGGGACACCACTGGAATCACTCAAACTATCCAGTCCCCAGCTCTTTACCTTGCCCTGCTCCCAGAAATCCCGATAAAGGCTGTGACTGGGCTTCCTCTCCCTCCTTTCTGCCTCCTGGTTGACACTTGGGCTTCCCCCTTTGGGCCTGCGTGCCCAAACATTACATTTCACATCACGGTTATCTTAGTAACAAACCTGGATACCGATCACCCCTGAAATGTCTTGATCCCCTAAGTCCCCACTGGACGGCTGACTCAGAGAAACTTTCGGTGACATAAATGTTTATTTTAGCCTAAGCAACTAAGTTTGGGTAACTGTTTCACAGCAAAGGATAACTAATACAGATGGTCACATGACCTGGTTAATGAGACATAGGGCAAGTATGCTGGGCGCTTTCTAGGAAGCTCTCCTGACAAAGGATCAGAACAGAGAGGAGAGCTCTGTGCTATCACGCTCCCTGAACAAGGAGGTGCTTGCAGTCGGGAAAGCCACTGGGGACTATGACGCAGGGAAATTTAAGGATAGAGGAGTGAAAACGCAGGAACAACCTGTGTTTTTAGAGCACCATTAAGCTGGGGGACCAACTCTGTGACCACCCGCATCCAGCTCTGTTCACATGCACACAATAAATGTCCTTTTTAATTTAATTTTATTTTTTAAAAAAGATTTTATTTCTGCATCCAAGAGCTGGGGTACGGGCCAGAGGTGTGGGGAGGGTGAGAGGATTCACCAGACTCAGTGTGGGGAGCAGAACAGGCTGATTGACTGAAATACACTGCTGAGGGGAGCAGTGGGTGAGGCAGGAGAGGTCTGCTGCACCATATGGGTCCCTCCCTGGCCGGGGATCGAACTTACACTGCTGTGCCGCGGATGCTTCATAGTGCAGGGCTCAGCCTGCTGCATCACCAGGGAGGCCCCCAATTGTCCTTTTTTAAAGCCACTGTATCCTAAAACTTGCAGCTTAATGCATTCCTAAACAATATGAACAGCAAGCACACCAGCATCCCTTTTAACTGGGCTAATCTATATGGCGACTCATTCACCTCCAGTCTGAAATGAAGCTTAAAGGGCAACGGAGCATCCAAACTAACACCAACCACAAAGCTACTCTAAGTCAGTTTTCCTGGTTGTCACTCATAGTCCGTTTACTTTGACCTCAGAGACAGTCCTAACCAGAGGCAATCCTAACAAGAGTTTCCCAGGCCACAGTAGCTTAGAAATCAAATTCAGTTGAATAATCAAACTGTGCTATGTGAAAAGCCTGGTGGAAGGCCCTGCGGGCACTGGGTACCCAGAGATGAGTTTTAAGCAGGAGGACATGGATGCCAATGGTCTGCTAACTTGGATTTCAAGGTAGAGCTGGAGCAAGCTGGGGAAAAAGGAAAAGAAAAAGTTTGCTAGTGAGTACTAGTTTATTAAGAAAATATGTATTTAGGGGCTTCCCTGGTGGAGCAGCAGGTTGAGCGCTGCACGGTGAAGCATCCGAGGCACAGCAGTGTGAGTTCGATCCCCGGCCAGGAGGGGACCCACATGGCGCAGCAGACCTCTCCTGCCTCACCCACTGGTCCCCTCAGCACTGTATTTCAGTCCGTCTGCCTGTTCTGCTCCCCACTCTGTCTCTGGTGAATCCTCTCACCTCCCGCGACTCTGGCCTGTACCCCAGCTCTTGTGTGCATAAATAATTAAATCTTAAAAAAAATGAAAATATGTATTTAAAGTGTTTTTTTTTTTTTTTATGAAAAAGCCCATTTACAGGACAAATTACTCTCTTACAAACTGTTGCTGATTCTAGTTTCCAAAATACTCCAAATACTGATCTGCTTCGATTTCCTGAATCTTTTCAAGGTTTTCACAACTGAAATTGTGTTCCTGGCCTGGATCTCAGTTCTGAGGAGATGCAAAATGGAGCAATTTTATGATATCTGAAGCACGGTCATGCCACCTCTATCTTTGCAGGCAGAAATCGAAGATCCAAGGGACATCATTTTTTAAAAAAAGATTTATTTATGCATATAAGAATTGGGGTACAGGCCAGAGGTGTATGTGTGGGGGTGAAAAGATTCACCAAAGACAGAGTGGGGAGCAGAACAGGCAGATCCACTGAAATACACTGCTGAGGGGAGCAGTGGGCAAGGCAGGAGAGGTCTGCTGCGCCATGTGGTTCTCCTCCCTGGTCAGGGATCGAACTCGTGCTGCTGTGGCTGTGGATAGCTTCATAGTGCTGCACATTATCCCCTTGTGCCACCAGGGAGGCCAGAGGGACACCATTAATGAGCCTCAGTAAAGATTATAATCTGGAACTCTGGACTTTCCTTTTCTCGAGGCAGTGAGGAAGGCAGTGTGGGTCCCCTCAGATCACTCAAACATCTCTCGTGAGGAAGAGAGCCTCAACTCAATGTTGGGAGCTCCTCCAAGGTCAGGAAGCTCTGCCTGCCCAGGATTTCCTGTGTGTGGGAAAGAAACAGGATGAGCAGATAAATCCTTCAAGGCTTGTTTTCTCTCGCCGGTCACTCCACTGCGGCCTGGCCAAGATGACCAGCGTGTTGACATGTGGTTTGTGTATTTCTTAAAGTTGTCACAGAGGATGACTGTGCACCCATGGAGCACAAGGCTGGGAGCTGTTTTGGTCCTCCCAGAATGGACCCTTAGTATTTAAGTGCAAGGGCTCTATCTGGGAGGTGATTCCCGGAAATCCATACTGGGGAGTGGGGAAGGAAGAAGGGCAGGCAAGGCCGCTGACAAGGGAAACTTTATAAAGGCATTACTGGGGTGGGCAACCAGAACATAACTCCTGTAGGCAACTCTCAGGGATTGTGTAGAGCTTTGTCATCCAACCAGAGGGCTAGGAACTGGGGTATCTACTGCCAATACCTCGAACTTTGTTCCTCGAAGGTTGCTTCTCGGGGTCCCCACTCTTGGCACTTCCCTCTTGAGTGTGTGTAGGCCCAAGTGCGCTTGAGGTCAGGACAGCGTCTCCGGTCCAGAGTTCCAGAGGAGTCTTGGGTGGGTAGAGGTGATTGTCTCGGGGAATATGGGTGGTGTCCGTCCCAGGAGCTGACCATTAATGGGTTTTACACTCACAGGAAAAGGAGGATGTAGGCCCAGAGACAAGTCTCCTCCTTCCTGGGGATGTGGAGGCTGTACTCAGTACAATAGCAGGACTTTGGCCTATCTACTCCCATCATCCTCTCCTCATGTTGGGGGACCACAGTCCTCTACTGTGCAGAGTCAACTAGGGTGCATGAACACTCAAGCCTTCTTCTTCCACACTCAACGAGATCATATTTCCCAGCATTCCTTGCAGTTAGGTGGGGCCTCATTTCAGCCAGTGAAGTGTGAGCAGAAGGGTTGTGTGCCTTTTTCAGACTTGGGTCACAGAGACTTGAGCACTGTCCTTTTTCTCTCCATGGTGACCTTGGAGGCCATGTGTTGCAAAAGACGGAACATCTTCAAAGGTATTTTGGAGGAAGACATCACACAAATCACTATTACTAACTGGGGTTCTTCGAAGGAAAAGGTCAGGATACCTTGGGCACTTTGTGGATTCAGTGGTAGGAACAGCATGGGCAAAGGCCCTGGGGCATGAAGGAGAAACCTAAAGTGAGTGAAATGAGAGGAAGGTGCATGATCCTGACACAAAATTCTTGGGTTTATGGGAGGAATTTGGAGGGTGTTGCTGGGGCTGAATATTACCCCGGCTCCTTCCTTCTTTTCCCTGGGGGCACAGCACCATTTTAAGAATCTGGATTGTGAGCAGGAGAGGCTAAGTCTAGAATCTGAGAAAAATTTGTGTGTGTGGCTTGGAGACTTGTGGAGTTCAGTGGCTCTGACACCTGGAGACCCCTGTCTCAGGATCAGAGCCCTGGTCTTCTCTGTTTTCCAGTCACAGCCCCTCTCACCTTGGAGGCTCGTTCCTAGGTCACTGGTCTGAATTTGGTGAGTTTTTTTTTTTACGTAAAAGAACTGGGGTGCAGGCTAGAAGTGTGGGGAGTGAAAGGATTCACCAGAGACAGAGTGGGGAGCAGGATAGGCAGACTGACCGATGTACACTGCTGAGGGGAGCAGTGGGCAACAGGAGAGGTCTGCTGCCCCATGTGGGTCACCTCCCTGGCTGGGGATCGAACTCAGACCATAGCAGTGTCACGCTGAGACTCAAGCCCTAGAACACCGTGGTAAGTCTTGAAATCAGGTAATACAGATGCTCTTGGGCTGGGTTCCTCTCACCCTAGTCAGGTGACAATGGGCTCTTCTTGTGGGATAGCCTGGGCACCTCATCATGTCATTTTGTTCAACCTCAAGTAACTGACTTAATAATGAAGTGAGGGGGGCAGAGTCCTGACCTCCAGGGCTGCCCTTCCCCTGCCTCACCCCCTCACCCAGAGCAGTGTCCTCGGGAAATGCAGCCAACCCAGCTGCATCCGTGGGAAGGATGGCCCTCACACCTAGCCCTCCCGGCCCTGCTGAGGCCACAGGAAATGACCCTCTCAGTGGCCACGAGCTGCTATCCAGAAGACAATGACAGAGGACCGGAAGCCTGTTTGTCCCAGCTTGCTGCTCCCTCTGGGTGGGTGCCAGCTGCTGGAAACACAAAACTGAAGATTCAGTGGGAAAAAAACATTTTTAAAAACGCAAACAAACAATCCTGTGGTCTTCAGCCAACTTCTGAGGTTCTGAGGGATTTTTTTTTTTTTTTAAATTTGTGTGTGTGTTTCAAACATAGATAAGGCTCAGGGAATCAAAGCATCTAAGGTTTGGAAGGTCAGGTGACCCACCCAAGCAGCAGGCTCCCCTGTGGGCTGTCCTCTTGTGACTGAACCCCACCCCTCCCACCGCTGTTAATCACATCACTTGGCTCTGATCCTGTCCCCACCCCACCTCCACTCACCACCTAGATGCCAGAGAACTCTTCTCAAACCCAAATGTGGCCACCCCTGTTGAGGGCACAGAAGATCAGAAAGGAGCTGGGTCTTGTTCTCTAGGTCTCAGCTCAAACCCACTTCCTCCAGCGGCCTTCCTGATCACTCTCTACGAATCAGCACCTCTCCATTGTTCTTCCAGCGCTTAGCTTCTAGAAAGCTCTGGTTTGTTTACATGTGTTTGGTGCATAGCAGGTACTCAGTGAATGTTTGTTGACCGACAGGATGTTTTCAGTGGTTGTTAATTTCAGATCTGACTTGGCTCATATTTCATTGTATTTCTACAAGCAGGATTAAATACCAGCTGTGTAAGGGGCCAGGAGACAAGTCAATCAGTAATTTATTGATTCATTCATTCACTTGGACGACAGTGATTCGTCTTGGGGTGAACACACCTAATAAAACTTCACCAAGGGGGACCCGCCTTGGTGGCACAGTGGGTAAAGTGATGCACTATGAAGCAAACCGCAGCCACTGCAGCACGAGTTCAATCCCTGCTGCCGGCCAGGGAGGTGACCCACAAGGAGTAGCGGACCTCTCCTGCCTTGCCTGCTGCTCCCCTCAGCAGTGTGTTTCAGTAGATCTGCCTGTTCTGCTCCCCCCTCTGTCTCTGGTGGATCCTCTCACCCGCACACCACACTTCTCGCCTGTACCCCAGTTGTTGTATGAATAAAAAAATAAATAAATCTTTAAAAAAAAAAAACTTCACAAAGGGGATTTGAGGTGAAGTTTCCATAGGAAGAGAAGCCAGGTGGGGTGGGGGGGGGTGTTCAACTGAGGGAACTGCCCCAACAAAGGTTTTGAAGGGTGGGTGTGAACATGTTTGGAAAAGGAAAAGAATAATGGAGTGTGGAGTTTAATTTGTTTCCACTTCAGTCCAGGAAAGAAGGCAGAGACCTGGTTGTGTGTGGGGCCACAGAGAGGATTCTCCCCCTTATTTGCCAAAGCACTAGAAGGATGCGTGCGGGGGTGCGCTCTGTTGCCTAGGAGGCCCTGAATGCCAAGAGGAGCAGTCTGGGTTTCTATCTAAAGGCAACAGAATTAATAAAAATAACGGATATTAAAGGCCTATCTGTGTGGAGCTTCCGCAGCCACTGCAGCAGGAGTTGGATCCCCGGCCAGGGAGGGGACCCACATGGCGCAGCAGACCTCTCCTGCTGCTCCCCTCAGCAGTGTATTTCAGTCCGTCTGCCTGTTCTGCTCCCCACTCTGTCTCCGGTAAATCCTCTCAGCCTCCATGTCTCTGGCCTGTACCCCAGCTCTTGTATGCATAAAAACAATAATAATAATAATAAGGATGTTGAGAAGTCTACAATGTCACAATTCCTGAACTCTTGTTCTCTAAGTTATGCAGACTACCCTCACCCCCATCCCCATGCTTCTGGAAGATAGTTACCTGGGCCCATCCTGCAAGAGTCAGTCTCTGTAAGTGGGAGGTGCAGCCTGGTCCCCTGCATTTTCACAACCTTTCCACGTGCTCTCGTCATTCATCAGATTTGTGACTGGTGAGGCTGAGAGAGGGGAAGGTCATTCCTGAGGTTACTCAGCCAGACAGTGGCAGAGGGCTCACCTGAGCCAGGCCTGTCTATTCTTCCACCTTTACCTGTATCATTTGCAGCACTCTCTGGACTAGCTCCATTTCTCCAGTTTTCTTTTCACTTGGATGCAAGAATCTGGGCCATGGCTGGGCCTGCCGGCCCTGTCCTCCCTCCCCACCCCTCCCCCCCTCCCCCATCCCAATCTCAAAGGTTAGGTACCTCCCAGTCTCCCGGGGGCATGCCCATTTATGGCTCTGTTGTTCCAAACCGGGGCCAAATTTATAAACTCCCCTTTCCTGGAGACGTGAAACAATCTGTGCAGAGCGCAGTGCGGGGGCAGGGTTGGGAGCTTCCATGGAGGCCTGGACTTCAGCCCAGGCCCAAGCCCAGTGAGCTCTGGATTGGGCTGGCCCCAGCCCCACTTTGGGCCTCAGTTTCTCCACCTACGGAGCAAAGGAACTGGACTAGATCATTCCTTAACTCTTTCTCAAGTCTAGACACATCCAATTTACTGCTTACAAATGCCAGTGTGTTAAATCACTGGCCCAGTAGTTTGGAAAGGAAGGTGCTGGAGAATGGATGCAAGCCCTGACCCTTCCCTCTGCTCTGTTTCTTTTCTTTCCTTTTTGTTGGTCCTTTTTCAAAAAATTATTATTATTATTCATACTAGAGCTGGGGTACGGGCCAGAGGCGCAGGGTGGTGGGGAGTGAGAGGATTCATCGAGGCAGAGTGGGGAGCAGAACAGGCAGATCGACTGAAATACACTGCTGAGGGAAGCAGCGGGCGAGGTGGGAGAGGTCTGCTGCGCCATGTGGGTCTCCTCCCTGGTGGGGGATCGAACTCGTTGTAGTGGCTCCAAAATGCGCTGCTCAACCCCTTGTGCCACCAGGGAGGCCCTGATCGTTCTTTTATATTAAAAAAAAAAAAAAGGCCCAAAGAATCCTCCCCCATTGTAAAGTAGAAGTTCCCCCCTCTTTTCTTCTCCCAAAGTATCCATTGTCACAAGTGTGAGGTGGAGTGTTCAGGAAAGAATTTTCTACATTTATTGATGCATGTGTTCATGCTCAGTGAGAAGGGTTTGATTTCATTGATTTGTTTTAACATAAATGGGAATTTATACAAGTTCAGCTAAAACTCTCAGCTTGTATATTTTGCTTGGCATCTTTATTCAATTCATATCTTATCACTTTCTCCATACCAACCTCATCTGTAAAACAAACAAACAAAAACACAGTTGGATGGAGGTAGAGTTGACATACTGTAAAATCCATCCATTGCATGTGCAGCTCAAGGAATTTTAGTAAATTGGTAGAGCCGGGCAACCATCCGTACAATTCAGTTTTACAGCGTTTCCTCTCCCCCACAACAAATACCCCTATGCCTGTTTCTGAGTCCATCTCCACTCTCACCCCTGCCCCAGGCAACCACTGCTCTTTCTGTCTATACATTTGGAGCTGTCTCTCTGGACAGTCCCTATAAGTGGAAATGTCCCCTACATAGTCCTCTGTTACCGTAACTATTTGGAGTTTCATCCATGCGGTGGGGTATGTCTCCATTTTGTCCTTTTATTGCTGATCTACCACTGGAGAGATGTATCCGGTTCTGCTTATCCATTACCAGCGGATGGGCTTTTCGTGTGTTTTCAGCTCAGGGCTATTATAAATAACATTGCTATAAACAATCGCGTACAAGTCTTTGTGTGGGCGCCTGTTTGCATTCTCTCAAGTGGAGAATTTAAACTTAACCTTTTAAGCTGCGGTGGATTCATCTGTTGGAAAAATCACTCTGATGTCATAAGTAGTCCTGCATAATGGACACTAGGTTGTTTACAAGAAGACTTTCATTCACGGAACCTCCTCCCTCATCCATCTTTGGGCACATCTGCAGGCAGAGAGCTGGCTGGGGCACAGCGTAACTGCACTTTCATATTTGTTGAATTGTTACCGGCCGTCTTCTGTGGTAGTCTTGCCTGTCTTCAAAGGACTAGGGAATGGTAAGGGGGGGAGAGAAAAATCACTCAAAGATACTCTAACCAGGGGCCTCCCTGGTGGCGCAGTGGGTTGAGCACCTCACTGTGAAGCATCTGTGGCACTGCAGCAGTGCAAGTTAGACCCCTGGCCAGGGATTATTTAGGCCTTTTTTTTTTATCTCGTGAAAAAGAAAGATCAGGGCTTCCCTGGTGGCACAAGGGGTTGAGCGTGCATTTTGGAGCCAATGCAACAGGAGTTCGATCCCCCACCGGGGACGCGCATGACACAGCAGACCTTTCCTACCTTGCACGCTATTCTTCTCAGCAGTGTGTTTCAGTGGATCTGCCTGTTCTGCTCCCCACTCTGCCTCTGGTGAATTCTCTAACCCTCCGTGTCTCTGGCCTATACCCCAGCTCTTGGATGTATAAATGGATAAATCTTTAAAAAAAAAAAAGATACTATATCCAGACACCATCCCTCACCGCCTACTGAGACAAGGGACTGGATGAGGGGAAAAAATGCCCCTTTTGGGGAAAAGTCCCCAGGAAGAGGGATTCATAGCATGGCTAAAGTCAGGCAGGAGAAAGAGCTGGGGTAGGGACTAAAGCTTTCCCTGCCAAGTTTCTCCTTGGCTGGCCTGTTGTGTGATGAGTCCCTCACTGGCGGGATGCGAGCGGAGACTGGTCAGCCGTTTGACAGGAGCTGTAAATAAACTCTCAAAATCTGTGCTGCACGGCTTCTGAGACAGCACTGTGACTGAGGGATTGAGAACGTGCGTTTTGTTGGTTGGAGCCCCTAGTTCAAACCCAACTCTGCCATTTCCTAGTGCTGTGACCCTGGGCAAGTAAAATCAGATGTAAAATAGGGAAGTGACATCACCCCCAATTAGGGGTTTTCAGTTCCAGACTGGACTAATTAGGGTATAATTCCCTGTTCTTCCAACCTTAAGGTGTGACCCTAATCCTTATATCCCATTGGCCAGCCAGAGATCTAGCTATCACATCTAGATCAGGATAGAGGAAGAGGTGGCAAGAGGGCAAAGAGCATGAACTGGTCCTTTATCAAACAGCTACACAGATTAACAGGGGAAGTGAACAGATGGTGAGTAGACAGGGGACAGCTCTGTCCTTCCAGCTCCTAGGTTACCGCTATTCTGACTCCTAGCACTGTGGATTTATCTTGCCTGTTCTAGATCTTTAAACAAATGTCATCACACAGAACATTCTTTTGGCTCTGGCCTATTTCACTCAACATTTTGTCCATTCTGTTATAAATTCCTGAGTTTTTTTTTAAATCTCCCTTCATCCAGAAGGAGACATTTGTCAACATTCAGTCTTTTTTTTTTTTAAGATTTATTTATTTATGCATACAAGAATTGGGGAACAAGCCAGAGGTGTGGGGGGGGATGAAAGGATCCACCAGAGACAGAGTAGGGAGAAGAATAGGCAGATGGACTAAAGTATACTGCTGAGGGGAGGGGAGCAGCAGGCGAGGTAGGAGAGATCTGCTGTGCCATGTAGGTTCCTTCCCTGGCTGGGAGCAGGGATCGAACTTATGTTGCAGTAGCTGCAGTTTGCTTCATAGTGTGTTGCTTAACCCATTGTGCCACCAGGGACGCCCCAAATTTCAGCCTTTTCATTAATTTTTTTCTATCATGATGTCATTCAACAAGTATCTTTTTTTTTAAGATTTATTTATTTATGCATACAAGCACTGGGGTACAGGCCAGAGTCACAGGAGGTGAGAGGATTCACCAGACAGAGTGGGGAGCAGAACAGGCAGACTGACTGAAACACACTGCTGAGGGGAGCAGTGGGCGAGGCAGGATAGGTCTGCTGGCACCATGTGGGTCACCTCCCTGGCCGGCGGCAGGGATCGAACTCATGCTGCAGTGGCTGTGGTTTGCTTCATAGAACATTGCTTAACCCACTGCGCCACCAGGGAGGGCCCACAACAAGTATCTTTTGAACCCCTACTGTGTGCTGAAAGCTGTCCAAACCCAGTGGCTATGGCGAAGGCTGGTGGACTCTGAGTCTCTTAGGATGTCTTCTGATCTGACCCAAATCTGATTTGGCTCCAAATTATGATGATGACAGTCCTACTCTGAGCTACCCTAGCATCAGGTGAAATCCTGGTAGACAGAGGCCACACAATGCAGTGGGCCTCAGTCTCTGGTGTCCACAATAGTCTCCAACTATTTCCTTGGCATGGGAGCACTGTGAGAAGCAGCCCTCCCCCTTTTTAAAATCTTCACTGGCCCTGTAAAGTAATACCATTACAATCTACATTTTGCCAATGAGAAAAGGACATTTAGTGAAATGAAGAAATTCATCCCAGGTTGCACAGTTGGTGAGCGGCTGAACCAAGATTCGAATCTAGATCTATTGCATATAATGCCCCCCCCAAGATTTATTCATCCATGCATACAAGAATTGGGGTACAGGCTAGAGACGAAGGAGGTGAGAGGAGTCACCAGAGACAGAGCGGGGAGCAGAACAGGCAGATGGATTGAGATACACTGCTGAGGGGAACAGCTGGTGAAGCAGGGGAGGTCTGCTGCTCCATGTGGGTCCCCTCCTTGGCTGGAGATTGAACTTGTGCTGCTCTGAGGGGTGGATTCTTCACATTCCAGCGCTCAACCCGCTGAACCACCAGGAAGGTCCCTTTTTCATTTAGTCCTTGACACACTTGAGGACGGGCCCAGAATTGCCACGGACAGAGACTAGCATTTCTTACTGTCATTCCTCCACTTTGGGGGTCAACCCCGATGTGTGCTGGTTTCGGTTCTTGTCTGTTTTAGCTTTAAATCAAATTGGAGGGGGCAGGGAGGGATCTAACTAGCCCCAACCCCAACACCCTGAACCTGGGTTCTAGGTGTCTCACTGACTTCAGACCCCTCCATTTTGCTTGAGGACTGCCTCCCTGGAGCCTGCCTAGGCTCTCATTTCAACCTCTTATAAAGTAGCCCAAACTTGGGGCCTCCCTGGTGGCGCAGTGGGTTAAGCAACGCACTATGAAGCAAACCGCAGCCTCTGCAGCATGAGTTCGATCCCTGACGCTGGCCAGGGAGGGGACCCACATGGCCTTGCAGACCTCTCCTGCCTTGCCCGCTGCTGCCCTCAGCAGTGTGTTTCAGTCCATCTGCCTGTTCTGCTCCCCACTCTTGTCTGGTGAAGCCTCTCACCTCCCGCGATTTTGGCCTGTACCCCCAGCTCTTGTATGCATAAATAAATAAATCTTTTAAAAAAATAGCCCAAATAGCAGCATTTCTCGCAGCATTTCCCTAAGAGACCGGCTTCTAAGCAATGGGCATGAGGCCGCACATCTGAGCCGGCTGGTACTGATGCCCCGACTCACCAGCCAGGTCCTAGTTCCTGCTCGTGAATGCGCCTTTCATTTTAACGGCTGGCTTGTGAAGGACCCATGCTTTGGTTTTTCCGAAGATGTAAAATCTGTTACAGAGGAGAAATAGTTAAGCTTTTCTCTGAAACAGCCAATTTTCCAGGGAAGAAAGTATGTCAATCTTATGATATAATTGAGTGGCTTTCAAAAACTCTTTTTTCAGCACATGAACCTTTTGGCAGTGGCTACTTGAAGCTGAAGCTCAAAGTACAAATGGTAAAAATGGAGCTTCTGTGAAAGAAGGAGGAGGGGGTGGGTTTACCCAGTGACCCTGTTGCCCTTTCTAGGCCCTTCCTAACCCGAGCCACTCACTTCTCCATGAAACTGCCACCCAGGCTGTGGAATCCAGTTGAGAGCCTCCGAGAGATTCCTGGCCGGGAGCCAGAATCTTGGGCCTGCGTCCCAAGGTCAGCCTTTATTAGTGTATGACCTCATGACAGGAAATAAGCTTCTCAGGGCTCAGTTTTCCCATCTGGGAAATGGTGTGACTGCACTAAATAGCTCCTAAACCCTTTTCCAGCTTGAAGATGTCATATCACAGGGGAACTTTCATTCTAAGGTGGTGAACTGTTGGAAATGTGCACTTTTTGAAATAAGAAACAGAGTCCTCCTGTTTGAGGAGATCCAGTAACAAACCAACTGCTATAAAAATGTTACCCAAAATATGATATTCTGTGTATTCAAAATTCACTCTATTGAAAAAATGGAAATGTGGTTAAAACATGAATTCTTTGTTGCAGACAACTGTATGGATGGATGTATGCTCATGGATAGAAGATTAAATGGACTTAAGTGATTTCTTTAAAATAAATTTTTTTTACAAACAAACAAACAAACAAAAATGTTACCCAAAATAGAGCTGCTGTGGGTCTCCTTGAAGCAAGTGACAGAAAATTACCTACAGCTTCATTTAATTCATTTTTAGAAGTAGGTTAAGTTAGATCATTATGCTGTATGCACTTAAACTTATACAGTTCTGTGTGTCAATTATATTTTAGCAAAACTGGGGCCTCCCTGGTGGTGCAGTGGGTTAAGCAACGCACTATGAAGCAAACCACAGCCACTGCAGCACGAGTTCGATCCCTGCTGCCAGCCAGCCAGGGAGGGGACCCACATGGCACAGCAGACCTCTCCTGCCTCACCCGCTGCTCCCCTCAGCAGTGTGGCTCAGTCAGTCTGCCTGTTCTGCTCCCCGCTCTGTCTCTGGTGAATCATCTCACCCCCTCCACCCCCATGCCTCTGGCCTTGCCCCAGTTCTTGTATGCATAAATAAATAAATCTTTACAAAAAAATTTTTTTTCAGCAAAACTTAAACAAAAAAGTAGACTTCTCTGGTAGCCCAAGGGTTAGGTTTCAGCACAGTCAGGAAGCTAACCCATATATGGGGCAGCAGACCTCTCCTGTCCCACCTGCTGCTCCCCTCAGCAGTGTATTCCAGTAAATCTACCTGTTCTGCTCCCCACTCTGTCTCTGGTGAATCCTCTCACCCCTGCACCTGTAGCCTATACCCCACTTCTATGCCAAAACAAAAACCCTGGGAAAAAAAAGAAATATTAAGAGGTAAAAAAATTGGGGTTCCCTGGAGGTGCAGGGGTTAAATCTCAGCGCTATCATGCTATCGCTAGCCACTGTAAGTCACTGCAGCATGAGATGGACTCTGACCCACATGGTGCAGCAGACCTCTCCTGCCTTGCCCGCTGCTCCCCTCAGCAGTGTATTTCAGTAGATCTGACTGTTCTGCTCCCCACTCTGTCTCTGGTGACTCCTTTCAACCCCCGCACCTCTAGCTTATATCCCAGTTCTTGTATGCATATATAAATAAATAAAATAATTTTTTTTTAAAATGAGTATTACCCAAGAAATATCACTCCTGTGGCAATGCAAAAAGTCCTTAAAGGGGTGAGGGAGGAGAGGAAAAGGTCCCTAAAGTGTCACTGTATCTGGCAAGAGACACATTCTAGAAAGAAGAACATAGGCGGAAGATGTCCCTGTTAGCCCATCTATCTGATAATTAGTCAATAACCTCTTCGTGATGCTCAGTGTGTGACACACCTGGTGCAGAGTGAGGAAAAGTCACCTGAACATAAATATAGGCATTTGCTGAACATTAATGTAGATTGCTTAAAAACAAAACACTCCCTGAGCCCTCCCTGGTGGTGCAGTGGGTTAAGCAACGCACTATGAAGCAAACCACAGCCACTGCAGCACGAGTTCGATCCCTGTCACCAGCTGGGAAGGTGACCCACATGGCGCAGCAGACCTCTCCTGCCTCACCCGCTGCTCCCCTCAGCAGTGTGTTTCTGTCAATCTACCTGTTCTGCTCCCTGCTCTATCTGGTGGATTCTCTCACCACCCAGCATCTCTGGCCTGTACCCCAGTGTTTGTATGCATAAATAAGTAAATCTCTAAACAAAACAAAACACTCCCATCCAGCTAAGACCCCCCCAACTGTTCCACTTTGCTCAGGGGGTTCTCAGAACACAGGCCTTTCAGCGTCCAAACCAGTAAATCCCAGGCCAACCTGGATAAGCTGTTCTCCCTGCATACAGCAGTTGCCATGGTGCCAGACATAAACATTTTTCACTTATGAACTCTTTTCATCTGCGTCACAACCCTATAAGGTAGGTAACTATTATTATCGCCATTTATACATCCATAGGGGCAACAGAGTTCAGGGACATTAAGTGGCTTTTCCAAGACCACACACTGGCAGGAGGCCGAGGCAGGATGAAAACCCACCCAGTGTGGCTCTGGTGTTTGTAACTGCTACCTCACCTTGTCTTGATCCTCAGTATTCTCAGAGTTGTGGTGAGGCTGGGACAAAGTCAGCTAGGTGCTTAGGAGACCCAAGTCTGGTTCACTGTGTGATAATTAATGGGCTCCCAGACTTTCTGGCAAGTCCTGGCTTCTAGTTTAGTAAAACGAAGGGGAAGCTATGGAACAGGAACTTGCCCAATTTTTAAAGGTAGTAGGATTAATGAGACAATGGGGACCCCAATATAGAAAAGGGTGCAGAGTCACCGAGTTTACATCTTCATCGTTCAGCTGAATATTCTACGTGATGTAAAGAATTTCTGAAACTCTAGCTTCTGAGCAGCGTATGAACACTTGTGGTTTAATAGCTCCCTAAGGACCTTTACGGTTTTAAAATTATATCCAACATTTAATTCAAACGTCATGCTGCCAGAACGTTTGAGCTGCCTAAGATCTGCCAGCACTGAGGCATCCGAGGTGGGGCAGACCAGGGTTTCTCCACGGTGACACCACTGCCGTTGGGGCTGGAGAAATATTTGCTCCGTCCTGTGCATTTTAGAATGTTTAGCTGCATTCCTGACCTCTACTCATCAGATGCCAGTAGAACCTGCCCAGCTGTGACAGCCTAAAATGTCTCCAGATGTTGCTCAATGTCCCCCGGAGGTAAAAATCAGCCCTGGTTAAGAATTACTGAGCTAAACTAATAGAGGTCTTTTATCTCATGAACTTTTATTTCCTGGGGAGGGGTAGAGACTGTATTAACATTATCTGAGAATAATAAATGTCTAATAAAACTAAAATGGGGTGCTGGGACAGTTACTGGGGGATTTTTTCAGGTTTCTTGTGAGGCACTGAGAAGGTGTCTCTGAGGTGATATTTGATCTGGAACCAGATGTCTGGGGGAGGAAGCCAGTCAGTCTCCTCAGGAGCCTGGAGGAAGAGGCCTTCAGTCTAAGGAAATAGCGAGAACAAAGATTGAGAGACTGACCGACTGGACTTGACTTGAGTACACAGAGTGATAGGAGCATTGAGGATAAGGGATGGAGTTGGGAGAGGTGAGCTGAGGGGGAGTGCAGAAGGTAGGTGGAAATGGGAGGGAGCAGATCCTGAGGACCTCTTGAACCAGGAGAAAGAACTTGGATTTCATTTGTTAAGATTACCATCTGCTATGTGCTTCCGGGTTAGATGGTAGGGACACAAATGTGAATTAGTTAACTTGTTTTATTATTTTTCTTCAGATGTTTATTCATTTATTTCTGAACACAAGAGCTGGGGTACAGGCCAGAGTCGCAGGAGGTGAGAGGATTCACCAGAGACAGGGTGGGGGGAGCAGAACAGGCAAATCTACTGAAACACACTGCTGAGGGGAGCAGCAAATGAGACAGGAGTGGTCTGCTGCACCATGTGGGTCACCTCCCTGGCTAGGGATTGAACTGATGCTACTGTGTCGAGGATGCTTCATAGTGCAGCGCTCAACCCGCTGCTCCACCAGGGAGGCCCGAATTAGTTAACTTGTTAGCCCGGAGAAGGGGAGGCAGTTCATTCTATCTGGGGTGAGTCTAGGAAGGTTTCCTGGTGGAGGTGACATCAGAGCTCCCTTGGTACTCTGAAGGACAAGAATCTATTATGTGGAGAAAAGGGGGGCAGCAGAAAATGCTTTCTGCTCCCTATGCAAGTTGTTAAATTACTGACTCCTGGTCCTTTCCCTGGTGATATGACACCCAGAAACCTGGATATATAATGAACATTGTAATAGTTCTGATACAGGTAAGGGGAAATCTACTTTGAGGATGCTGAGGCTTTCATACCATTGTCTATGGTTCAGTGAAGTATGAATGTGACAAATTTTATCCCAGCTAGCAAGTTTTCACTGATCCGTGTGTACTAGACCTAAGCAAAGGGAGGAAAGTCCAAGGGCCCTGTCTGGGCCTCTAGGCCTGTGGTTTACTTCCTTCCCTCAGATGAAGAAACAGACACTCAGAGGGGTGGCAAATTACTGTCCCAAGTCACACAGCTCAGAAGAGGTCCATCTGAACACTGAATTCAGGCTGTGGACTCCTGGGCCAGTGCTCTTCCATCGATTAGCCACACTCTGGGTATTCTTCCTTAGAGGAGATCCCGGCACAGGTTGTCCAAGAAGCCAGGGGACACCTATCTGGAAATTAGCTGTGACTCATTCTAGAGGGAATCGCATAAAGCTGAGCAGGTTAGTTGCCAAAAGCCCGGGGGGAGAATATACACAGTACAGTGGGTGCCACACGTAAGGCCATGAATGTACAACTACCCCAAATGCTGGTTGTTTTCCTTCCAACTTGACACACATGGAGATGAAGGAGGAAAAAAAAACTCATAAAAATGTTCAGACCGCAGGAAATATGTTGGCAACTGTCAGAAGCGTGGACAGGGGTTCTAGCAAGAACAGGCTCGTAGGAGGCAGACGCCAGGAACAAGAATGGGCCTGACGGTGGGGTGTGTGACTAAGAACCTTCTCTCCCTGAAATCCAACCCTCTTTTCTTTGTTACACTCGGTATCTTTGCACCTGGGATTCCACAAAATCTAGAGCTGGAGTTGTGTAAGTGGACCCTCAGCATGCATGCCATCGTATAAGTTCATGATCATAACGTTCTGCCCGATAATGCGAATTTATAGACCACCAGGAGTCTCGTTCCGATGCAAGAGCACGAGGGAAGTTTTATTTCAAGCTTAAGCCTGGACTCACGGACCACCAAGGTGACAGTCAGGTCTGAGAGCCCCGAACACACAGGCAGGGAGCTTTTTTTATAGGGTTTACAGAGTAGTTGCGCGCGTGGGGTTCTTAGCACACTGCAGCTGGTTGGGACTCATGCCCGTAGTTTGTGGCTGTTGTGGATTGGCTGAGGTTGGGCCCGGTTCGAGTGCAGAACCTAGGTCCGTGTGCAGAAGCCGGGTGCAGAACCCAGGTCCAAGCGCAGCAGCCTTTACAGAAATGAATGTTTACAAGTTGATGGGATCATGAAACTTATCTGCAACCTTCGCCATCTTGTTAATTCGCCCTGCTCCCACACATGACAGTGTGTAGTTGTGTAAGTAAGTGGTAAGTGTGTAATTGTGCCAATGACTAAGTAGATGAAAAGGTAGCCATAGAGAAGGATTAGCAGATGAGCAAGTAAGTGTGTAATTGTGCTGTGGAAGAAATATTGCTGGACAATAGGTGTGGAGATAACCCCCCTCATCCCCCACCGCCCCCCCCACTCTCCCCCAGTCACAGAGCTTAGCCTAAGTGAGATTAAGATAGCAGTGCAAGCACAGTTAGCAAGTTAGATTCATGCCCCAGTCTCAGCACTCATAAACAGCTGCATTTCAAAGGGTCAGATAACAGGTCAGACTGGTCTGTCTCCTTGAAAAAGTTACTTTCCTGAAAAACTCTTTTCCTCCAGGAACTAGCCTTTGATCATATGGTTGTGTGTGTGTGTATACACATACACACATATATACACATATACATGTATGTATACATATACACATATATACACATATGTATATATACATATATAATATACACATATACATATATACACACATATATACACATATATTTTACCCATGTAGCAAATGTAGAGATAGTGAAATATAAAAGGAGTTCCCAGCCTTTGTTGTGGGCCCAGATTTTCAGGAAAGGCCCGTGTCTGGGTCCCTATTCACATGAAAGTGATATCAAGTACCTGGTCTCACAGAAATCCTTGAATACTGCCTCGTTTATCCTTCCATGGCCTGGGTTAAGGGCTAGAGTAATTCTATAACAGTGTTAGTATATGAGAGTATATAAGGCATATGTGCAAGGAAGTAAACATGGGAAGAGGTAAACATGAAGGCAGATACATATGTAAGCATATAAATGAGTTACTAGGTCAGGAAGCAAGTATGTATGGAGGGTTCCCCACACCAACAAGCAAATTTCACAAACATGTTTCAACAATAATTATAAATTCTTTTGAAATAAATGAAAACATAGAAAAATCTCAGCAAAAGTATTACAAGTTATAAAAAGGAACCAAATAGAATTTATAGAACTGAAAAAGAAAAAACCAAAATAAGAACTTTGCTTGATGGACTCATTAGTAGAATGGAGATGACAGGGTTGAATGACTGAACTACACTTTGCCTCGTGATTTTAAATCACATTTTATGGTTGAAGAAATACCAGCTGAGGTGGCACACAATGTGTGCAGGGGAAACACTTTAAAAAATTCTATTTAAAATGTCAGAGAATAAAGAGACCTACATGTATGGTTTCTACACTTGACTGATTTAGTAAAATAATGACACTGGTGGACTGTGGTGAATTATATAATTATATGGTAAAACTTAGAATAACTGAGAAAGTTACTACCAAAAGTAATATACTCAAAACCATACATAAATCAAATTAGAACTCTAAAAATGTTTAAGAAATCCATCCAGGGCCTCCCTGGTGGTACAAGGGGTTAAGTACTGCACTGTGAGGCATCTGCAGCTACTGCAGCATGAGGTCGATCCCTGGCCAGGGAAGTGACCCACATGGCACAGCAGACCTCTCCTGCCTCTCCCACCGCTCCCGTCAGCAGTGTGTTTCAGTCGATCTGCCTGTTCTGCTCCCCATTCTGTGTCTGGTGAATCCTCTTACCTCCTACACCTCTGGCCTATATCCCAGTTCTTGTATGCATAAATAAACAAATCCTTTAAAAAAAAAAGGGAATCCATTCACATGAAGATAAATAAGAGCAACAAAGGATGAGAAACAACAAAAAAACAGAAAACTTATAATGAAATGGCAGACTTAAATGCTAATGGATCAATTATTACTTTAAATATAAATGGCCTAAATATACCAATTAAGTCAGAGATTGAGAGATGCTATTCTATATTACATCATGCATGTTCCTTTCTCTTCAGTCCAGATCCCTGATGCAGCAGCAGCTGCCATATTGATGACCAAAAAGAACCAAATTGCCATTTATGGAATCCTTTTAAGGAAGGAGTGATGGTGACAAAGGAGGTCCATATGCCTGAACACCTTGAACCGGTGACAAAAATGTGCCCAGTTTTCATGTCAGTATGGCTGTGTAGTCTCTCAAATCATGAGACTATCTGAAGGAATAATTTGCCTGGAGCCTTTTCTACTGGTACCTTACTAACGATGGTATCCAATATCTCTGTGATTAGCTCTACCGGGCCCCTGTGTTGTGCCTGCCACCCTGTACTTCAGCCATCCTGAAACTGGCAGGCTAGAATCCAAAGGTCTGGAAGGTGAGAAACCTTGCAAGACTCATACAATAGGAAAGTGACAGAGACACTGATAGACTGAGTGTTTTGCCCCCTGATATGGATAAGAAAGCTGAGGATGGGACTGAGTCAGCAACCAATTCCAGTTTAAGGGATAGATTTGGTTATCGATAGGATAAGCCACTTCCGTGAAGTTCAGGATTGTTTTTTGTTAAATAAACATATAGCCAGAAGGGGTGGAGGGTTAGACACACTGGCAGAGTGGATAAAAATGATGATCCAGGGCCTCCCTGGTGGTGCAGTGGGTTGGGTGGTGCACTCTGATGTGGACTGCAGCATGAGTTCGATCCCTGCTGCCGGCCAGGGTGGGGTAGTGGGGGGGACCCACAGGTTATAGCAGACCTCTCCTGCCTTGCCCACTGCTCTCTTCAGCAGTGTGTTTCAGTTTATCTGGCTGTTCTGCTCCCCACTTGGTCTCTGGTGAATCCTCTCACCCCCCACACCTCTGACTGTACCCCAGTGCTTGTGTCCGTAAATGAATAAATCTTTAAAAAAAATTATGATCCAGGCAATTCACTTCAAATATAGTGATTTAGATAAGTTGCAAACAGAAAAAGATATATCTTTTTTAGAACATTAGTTCTAGAAAGTAAGAATAATGAGTTGCTATGTAAAAGCAGCAAACATTTACTGAGCACTTACATCATGCCAGAGACTGTGTATCAACTCATTCCTTTTCTCTACGACATGGTGAGTTGCAAAGATGTTTGTCATCACTAATCACAAAGAATGACACACAGATATTGTCAATAGTGTAATTCAAACCACTACAGTCTAGATTTAATATCCACACTTGAGGCCACTTGGACTTTGTTCCATGATCAGTGCTGGTTACAAAACCTTTTGCCACTTCTAGTTTTAGGATCTTCATCTCACCTTCAACTCATTACTATTATGGAGGAGGCTTTGACAAACTGGTTTGACAAACAACACTTTTCAAAGCACTTCCCAATCCAAAGGTATGTTCTAAATATTCTTTAATCTCTCCTTTGTCCAGTTTTCTCCTTTCCTGTGCCTCTGTTGACTTGACTTGAATTCTTTCTCTTCTATATACCTGTTTCAGATTTCCTTAGTCATTGAGACAGATGACTTGCTGTTTCTGCTGGGTGTCAATAAAGTTCTGCCATATCATACAGTATTGTCTCTCTGGCCCACCCCACTCTCTCTTCTTCCCTTTACATTGAGACCTCATCACCAGATTTTACAAGACTATTTACCTCTGTGGAGTTACTGCTTTTTCCTTTGACATGAAATGTGTTTATATTCACACAACCAGAAACATCCAGAAATAACCAGAAACATCCCAAGTATTTCCATTAAAGAGCATTCTTTTTGCTTCTCTTTTATTACACTTTTATTGGACAAAAACAGTTTAGTTATGAGTTTCTTAGAATTATACTAGAATTATATTTGATGATTGAGCTTTAGATTTTAAATACATTTGTCTATCTGTAGAAAATAAAAACTTAAAGAACAAAAGTAATCCATAAACACAGTTTCCTGTATCAATAAAGATTCTTTTGCCACAAGTGGTAGAAATGCAAATTATGTAAGTTATATAAAAGTTATAAGTTATATAAAACAGAGAAAAGGGAGAGATCATGAAAAAAACACTAAAAAAAATCAGAAATGGCTATATTAGTAACAGACAAAGTAGAAATTAGGTCAAAGAAAATTATGAGGGAGATAAACGGACAATGCATAATGATAAGAGTGTAAATATACCAAGAAGATAGAGCAATCATAAATTTGTGTGCAGCAACAGAGCTACAAAAACATATGTACAGAAAAACTGACAAAACTGAAAGAATAAATAGGTAAAACCACAATTACAGTTGGGATTTTAACATCTTAGCAATTGATTGAACTAATAGTCAGAAAAGATATGGAAGGATCGAACACCACCTTCAACCAAAAAAATCTAATGAGCACTCATAGACTACTACACCCCAAATGGTAGAATATATATACTTCTCTTTTTTAAAAAAGAAGATTTATTTATTTATGCATGTGTACAAGAACTAAGGTATAGACTAGAGGTGTGGGAGGTGTGAGGATCCACCAGAGACACAATGGGGAGCACAATAGGCAATTCGACTGAAGTACACTGCTGAGGGGAGCAGCGGGTGAAGCAAGAGAGGTCTGCTGTGCCAGATGGGTCCCCTCCCTGGCCGGGGATTGAACTTGTGCAGTGGCTGCAGATGCTTTATAGTGCAGCGCTCAATCTGCTGCACCTCCAAGAAGGCCCCACATATATGTACTTTTCAAGTACCCAAGGAACATTCACCAAGATAAACCATATTTTGGGTCACGAAACAAACCTTAATAAAATTAAAAAGAAAAATTGAATCACACAGCATAACGATCAAACTAGGAACCAATGATGAAAAGACAACAAGACAATCCCCAAATTCTTAGAAATTAGACAACACAATTTAAAATCATCCATGGATTAAAGAAGAAATATCAAAGGAATTATTTTTAAAATACAGACTAAATGAAAGTTCAACATAATAAAATTGTGGGATGCAGCTAAAGCAGTGCAAGGAGGGACATTTATAGCACTAAAATGCTATAGAAAGTGGTAAAGATTTTAAATCAGTAATCAAAGTCCCACCTCAAAAAACCAGAAAAAGAGGAGGAAAAAAAACAAAAAGCGAAACAAACCTAAAGCAAGCAGCATAAAGAAATTAATCAAGATAAAAGCAGATTATCAGTGGAACTGAAAATGGAATAATAGCAAGCAAAATAAATGGAACTAAAAGCTATTTCTTTGGAAAAACACCAATAAAATTGACAAACCTCTAGCATGACTGACAAAAAAAGAAATCAACCAATATCTAGATGAAATGGAGGCTATCACCACAGGCCATATACTATAAAAGCATATCAAAGGGATACAAGTAATTTTACAGTTAGAAGAAAATGACCATTAGTTTGAAAACCATAAATTAAGAAAATTGAGTCAAACTGAAAATAAATAACTTTAATAATTTTACAACTATTAAAGAAATTGAATTTAAAATTTCTAAAAAAAAAAAAAATTACCAGGCACCGAGGGTTTCACTGGGGAATTTTACCTAATATTCAAAGAGTTAACACCAATTTTACACAGTCTCTTCCAGAATACGAAAAGAATGAATTCCTAACTCATTTTATGAGGCTAGTATCATCCTGATGCCAAACATAAAAACAATTTAAAAAGAAAAAACTTTAATGGTATAACATATCTCATAAATTTGGATGCAAAAATTCTCAAAAATTTTTTTAGCTTATTAAATCCAACAATGCATAAAAGTAACATGCCATGACCAAGTGAAATTTATTCAGGGTATGTAAGAGTGATTCATTGTTTGAAAATAAATCAATGTAATTCACATTACATATAAAATTATATACTTGGGGATTAGTATTACAAAACATGAATAAGATCTCTCTGATGAAAATTTATTTTCTAGTGAAACAAAATTCGTTTCTAGCAGAACATGAATAGTATGCCTAATGAAAATTGTAAATTTCTGAGGAAAGAAATTAGAGATCTAAATATTGGATAAACATACCGACTTTATAGATTAGAAAACTCAAGTAGTAAAAATGTTTCTCCTTACATGTATCTGTAACAGGGTGGTCCCCAGGAAAGGGGAGGTTCCCCGAACCCTGTTCCACCCAAGGAAGGGTGGAGCTGTACAGGGAGGAGAGAAGAAGTTGGAGAGGAGACTGGAGAAAGAAGGAAGCAGGATGGGGCCTCCCTGGTGGCGTAGCGGGTTGAGCAACGCACTATGAAGCAAACCGTAGCCTCTGCAGCACGAGTCGATCCCTGCCCCCTGCCAGGGTGGGGACCCACCTGGCGTGGCGGACCTCTCCTGCCTCGCCCGCTGCTGCCCTCGCCCGCTGCTGCCCTCGGCAGTGTGTTTCTGTCGGTCTGCCTGTTCTGTTCCTTGCTCTTTGTTTAATCCTCTCACCTCCTGCGACTCTTGCCTGTACCCCAGCTCTTGTATGCATAAATAAATAAATCTTTTAAAAAAAAAAAAAAAAGAAGGAAGGGGGATGGAGAGCAGCAAGGAGACCTGGAGGAGGCATGTGGAGCAGAGGGACATGTGAAGAAACTGCGCTGGCTTTTTGGTCTTGGATTGGTTGAAAGTGATGTGGGTGAGAGACCCATGGAGAGGTTAACAATGGCAGCTTTTACCTTGATTTTGATTTTGCTCTTTTCCTTCCAGATTTGTCTGTCCGTTTCTGCCCCTTTTCTGTGGGTGCCCACCAGGAGGTGCCTTAGACTTGTGACAGGCTTTTGGGTCTCAGTGGCCCTGCTTTGGGCCAACCCTGTTTGGCTGGGCAATTACCCAAGAAGGGGATGGGTGACTTTTGATGCTTGATTTGGACATTTTATGCTTCTCCTTTTCTGTATTGCACATTAATTGTATTAAAGTTCTTTTCCATTAAAGATCTGATGCATGAGAGTATGCTTTATCTTGATGCAATAGATGGCAGACATATTTAGAGCAGGCAAGTTTGGGAGTTCTGGGGTGCCCTCACCCTCCCCTGTAACATATCTATAGGTTTAACAAAATTCCTATCAAAATCTCAGCAAATATTTTTTATAGGTGGAGATGAGCTTATTCTAAAATTTTAATGGAAAAGAAAGTACAGTATTTAGTATGATATTAGCTTTAAAATCTAAATTTAGTGATTTAGATTAGCTAAAACAGTTTTTAAAAAGAATAAAGTCAGAAGAATCACTTTTTCCAATGTTAAGTCTTACTCTATAGCTACAGGAACTGATGGAAGGATAAACATACAGATCAAAGGAAGACTAGAGGACCCAGAAATAGAAACACATGAATATGCTCAATTAATTTTTGATAAAGAAGCAAAAAGCAATCCAATGAGGATAGTCTTTACAATACATGGTGCTGAAATGGCAAAAAAATTTTAAATTTATTTATGCATACAAGGATTGGGATGTAGGCCAGAGGTATGTGGGAGGTGAGAGGATTCACCAGAGACAGAGTGGGAAACAGAACAGGCAGATTGATTGAAACACACTGCTGAGGGGAGCAGCGGGCGAGGCAGGAGAGGTCTGCTGCTCCACATGGGTAGCTCCCCAGCTGGTGATCGAACTTGTGCCACTGTGGTTGGAAACAGCTTGGTAGTGCTGTGACTTTAACCTCTATCCCACCAGGGAGGCACAAAAATTAAAAACAAAAAAATTAAACCTAAATCTCATACCTTAACAAAATTAACTCAAAATGAATCATGGACTTATGTGTAAAACATAAAACTGTAAAACATCTAGAAGAAATACAACTTAAGATAATGAGGGGAAATGTATCCTACCTACTCTTTAGTCCGGTAACTTTATTCTTTGATGAAACCATCCCCCAAAATGGATCTTATAGCTCAGGCCATCTAAAAATATGAAGCACTGAGTCCCAATCTTCTTTCTTTTAAGGCAAATATGCATCTGCATTATATACTTTAAACTGATTAAGTTATATAGCGGGACCTCCCTGGGGGCACAACGGTTTAAGCACTGCACTATGAAGCATCTGCAGCCACTGCAGCACAAGTTTGATCTACGGCCAGGGAGGTGACCCACATGGCGCAGCAGACCTCTCCTGCCTTCCCTGCTGCTCCCCTCAGCAGTGTGTTTCAGTCCATCTGCCTGTTCTGCTCCCCACTCAGTCTCTGGTGAATCCTCTCACTCCCAAGCACCTCTGGCCTGTACCCCAGTTCTTGTATGCATAAATAAATAAATCTTTTTTAAAAAGTTATGTAGCAAGAGCCAATCTGATTTCATGAAACAAAAATGATTCAGTTCACCTACATCAAGGGATTATTTTCTTCAGATATTTCATCATATTGTAGGGAATTTGAGAGAATCATGTGCAGGAAATGATTAAAAACAATACTGGACATTTACATAGCACACAATTCAAGAACCTAAAACACTTTCAAAACCAGTGGGCATCATTGAACCTCCCGAGGACTATAAGGTGAAGAGGGAATTGGGTGGGGAAAGGAAGGGACTTTAGGGATGGTGGTCAGGGAAAATAAATAAAATAATAAAAACAAATATAACACAATTTTTTTAAAAAAGAAAAAAGAATGTGCAAGGGCTCAAGGAAATTCTGAACAAGATGTTCTGAAAATATTTTAAGCAAATGCTATTCTCCAGGGAATAGCCTCCCAAAGTATCTTTACTGGATTTCTTTGTATTTGTTTTGATGTATTTATCTTGACATGTTAAGATATCTTAAAATTTTACTGACTTATGTTAACATGTTGTTTATTTAACAATTTGAAGGAAGGATAGATACGTTTTTAAATCAAGGGCTCCATAAAATCATTACAGTTAAAAAATTAAAATGGTATTGTTACAGGGCAGGGAGAGGGGCACCCCAGAACCCCCAAACTTGCCCTCTCTAAAGGGTTCTGCCATCCGCCACATCAAGACAAACACATAAGGCCTTTAATGGAAAGGAACTTTAATACAATTAGGGTACAATACAGAAAGGACAAAGAACATAGTTACTAAGTTAAGCATTTAAAGTTACCCACCTCCTTGAGGGTAAAAGTCCAGCTAAATAGGATGGGCCCAAAGCAAGGCCCAAAAGTCTGCCACACGTCTAAGGGACCTTTCCATGGAGACCCATAGAAAAGGGTCAGAAAGAGTCAGACAAATCCGGGAGGAAAAGAGCAAAACCAAAGTGAAGATGAAAGCTGCCATTGTTTTTTTGTTTTTTTTTTGTAAGGATTTATTTTTTTTTGTAATTATTAGTTATATTTGACATCATTTGTAGTCCCCAGGGGGTACCCACCACCATTTCACCCATGCACCATCACCTCAGTCCCTTGTGCACCCTCTGG
>JAGFMF010011483.1:1829067-1852576 GCA_019455555.1 Galemys pyrenaicus | reverse complement strand
CCCACGGGTCTCTCACCCACATCTGTTCCAACCAGTCCAAGACCAAAAAGCAAGCACAGTTTTTTCACATGTCCCTCTGCTCCACGTGCCCCATCCAGGCCTCCTTGCTGTTTTCCATCTTCCCTTCTTCTCTTCTCTCTCCTCTGCAAAAATCTTCTTATCCTCAGCTCCACCCACTTAGGGCGAAACCAGGATTTTGGGAACTTCCCCTTTTTCTGGGACCACCCTGTTACAAATCCTCTCACCTCCCGTGACACTGGCCTGTACCCCAGCTCTTGTATGCATAAATAAATAAATCTTTTTTAAAAAATAAAAATATTAAGCAAGAAAGGCACAGATATGACAAAAAACTTGAAGGTGGTAATGTAAGTGCCTACTTGCAACACATTATACTAATTGAAAGGGCACAGGGCTTGGGTTAAGTCCCACCTGTGACTTACAAGACCTTGGTCCAGTCTGCCTCACTTTCCTTACCTGTGAAGTAGGAAGGCTCACTTGAGGGATTGTATGAGGCTCACAGGTGAGTGGATATCTGATACAGGTGTGCAGGATGGACCATCAGGAAGTTCCTACCTCAGGTGTCACTTCTTGCTTTACCCACATGTAGGATCAGCCCCAGGTTTGTTTGACCCCAGTGGGTCTGAGTCATCTGAAGTGGGTGGGAGGAATTCCAGGAGGCAGGGTTGGGTGTGAGGGCAGCCTGAGAAAAAGCAGCATGGCTGCTCTGTCCTCGTGCCAGTGTCCCCTCAGACTGTTAAAGGGCAGGAGAGGGGCACCCCAGAACCCCTAAACCTGCTCTTTTTAAATGGGTTTTGTTATTTGCTGTATTAAGATAAATATATAAGGTTTTTAATGGAAAGGAATTTTAAAATAATTAGGGAATAATATAAAAAAGGTAAAGAATATAGTTATTAAGTATTTAAAGTTACTTATTTTTTGAGAGTAAAAGTTTAGCCAAATAGGATTTGCTTAAAGCAAGGCTTAAAAGCACGTTACCAGTTTAAAGGACCTTTCAGTGGAGATTTATAGAAAAGGGTTAGAAAGAGTCAGACAAATCTGGGAGGAAAAGAGCAAAATTAAAATTAAGATAAAAGTTGTTATTATTAAGTTTCCCACAGGTTTTTACCCACATTTGTTTTAATTAGTTTAAGACTAAGAAGTTAGTTTTTTTTACATTTTTTTTTGTTTTATGTGTTTTTTTACGTCTCCTTGCTGCTCTCTATTTTGCTTTTTTCCCCCCTCCCTTCTGTCCTTTTATTATTTTTTTCCCCCAGCATCTTCTTATTCCTGTTTAGCTCTACCCCACTTAGGGCGGAATTGGGATTTTGGAATTTTTTTTGGGTGGGGGGACCACCCTGTTACAAGACCATTCTGAGAAAATTGAGATAGACCTGGGGCAGATGGGGAGACAGCTGCTTAACTCAGCTGATACCCAATGACCCTTCACTCCTACCTTTCAGGAAACAGGAATAATTTGCCTCCTCCCTCAATTTCTCCAATGAGCCATAGGGGGAAGAAAAAAAAAACCCCTTGGTGATCTTAGGTTAGGTAAAATCCTTAGAGAGATATCAAAATGATGATGTACAAAACACAATCATATGTTTTGATATCATGTTATGATATCATAACATGATATCACAATCTCAATGAGTGTCAACAAAATACAAACTTTTGTCCTATGAAAGACACATTTACTAGAAAATAAAAAGATACACAGATAAGGAAAAGTATTTTGAAGGCATCTATTTGACTTGTATCAACAATATATAAAAAACTTATCACACACCCACACACTTACACACACACACACACAAACATACACACACACATAACTGGAGAATGAGCTCTGTAGACTGTACCAAACTCTGTTTCCCAGTTTTGATACTGCAACAGGATGATTCCCAGGGAAAGGGGAGGTCTAGTTTCCCTGCCTCATCCAAGGAAGGCTGGAGCTGAGCAGGGAAAGGAGGAAACTGGAGAGGAGACTGGAGAAGGAGGGGTGAAGGATGGAGAGCAGGGAGGCCTGGAAGAGGCCCGTGGAGCAGAGACACTGAAGATGCTGTGCTTGCTTCTCGGCCTTGGACTGGTACCAGCGATTTGGGGGGACATGAGAGGAGACACTTGAAACAGACATGGGTGAGAGACTGGTGGGGAGGCTGACAAAGGAACAGTCTCTGCCTTACATAATAAGATAGACAATGCAACTTTAAAAAATGTACTATCCATCAACGTATAGTATGAGTTATATACCATGACCAAGTGGGATTTATCTCAAGAATGCAAAGTTAGATTAGTATCCAAAAATCAGTGAATATAAGGCACAACATCAGTAGAATACAGAACAAAACCGTGTGACTATCTCAACGGATAAAGAAAAGCATTTGATAGTATCCAGCACTTTCTTCTCATGATAAGACACTCAATATAGCAAGTATGGAAAGGACTTCCTTAACCTGATAAAGGGTATCTTTGAAAAAACAAAAACAAGCAAACAAACAAAAAAACCTACAGCTAATAGCATATGAATGCTGAAAGAATAGACGCTTTCTCCCTAAGACCAGAAATAAGACAAATGTCCACTCTTGTCACTTCTATTCAAAGTTGTAGTAGTTCTATGCAGGAAAATTAGGCCAGTAAAAGAGTTGAATTGGAAAAGAAAAAGCAAAATCTGTGTCTGTAGATGACATGAATTGTGTTTAGAAAAGCCTAAAAAAAAAAAAAAAAAAAAAAGCCTAAGCAATACAATAAAACATACAAACAAACAANGAAAAGCCAAAAAAAAAAAAAAAAAAAAAAAGCCTAAGCAATACAATAAAACATACAAACAAACAATGCTATTAATGGGGCCTCCCTGGTGACACAAGGGGTTAAGTCTGAGTATTATGAAGCTATTAGCAGTCACTGCAGCACTGGTTTGATCCCTGCCTCTGGCCAGGGAGGGGACCCACATGGCACAGCAGACCTCTCCTGCCTCGTCCACTGCTCTCCTCAGCAGTGTGTTTCAGTCCATCTGCCTGTTCTGCTCCCCACTCTGTCTCTGGTGAATCCACTGACCCTCCCACCTCTGGTTTACACCCCAGTTCTTGTATGCATAAATAAATAATAATAATAAAAAAGAAGAACCTATAGATTAATGATATAGAATTGAGAGTCCAAAATAGACCCATGTATCTGTGGTCAACTGATTTTTCTATAAGATGCCAAGGTCATTCATGGGAAAATAATCTTAAACAAATAGTGCTGGGATAATTGAATAGCCATATGAAAAAGAGTGAAATTGAACTCTTACCTTATACCATATTTAAGAATCAACTTAAAATAGGGCCTTCTGGTGGTGCAGCGCGTTGAGCGCCGCACTGTGAAGCATCCTCCGCATAGCAGCTCCAGTTCGATCCCTGGCCAGGCCAGGGAGGGACCCACATGGCGCAGCAGACCTCTCCTGCCTCGCCCGCTGCTCCCCTCAGCAGAGTATTTCGGTCTATCTGCCTGTTCTGCTCCCCACTCTGTCTCTGCTGAATCCTATCGCTTCTGGCCTGTACCCCAGTTTTATATGGATTAATAAATAAATCTCTGGAAAAAATTTAAGAAAAAAAGAATCAACTAAAAATATATCAAAGACCTAAGTGTAAGAACTGAAAGTATAAAACTCTTACAAGAAAGGGCCAAATCTTCATCTCAAGATTTGGCAGTGGCTTCTTAGATATAACACCAAAAATAGGAGGAACAAAAGAAGTATAGCTAAATTGGACTTAATAAAAATGAAAAACTTTTGCACTTCAAAGGTCAAGAAAGTGCATGTCAAGAAAGTAAAATGACAACCCATAGGATGGGAAGACATTTTCAAATCAATATCTGACAAGGACTTATATCTAGAATGTATAAAGAATTTTTGTTGAGAATTTTCATATCTGTTTATTAGAGAGATTGGCCTGGAGCTTTCTTTCTTTGTGTTGTCTTTGGCTTCATAAAATGTATTTGGTAGTATTCCTTCGTTCTCATTTTTTTGAAAAAGTTTGTGTAGGACAGGCACTAGCTCGTTTCTGAGCGTTTGGTAAAATTCCTTTGTAAAGCTGTCTGGTCCTGGGCTTTTGTTTTTGGATAGGGTTTTGATTATCATTTCAACTTTACTGCTTGTAATTGGTCTGTTTAAGTGTTCTATTTCTATTTTGTCAAGATTTGGATGATTGTATAGTTGTAGGAATTTGTCTATCTCTCCTAGATTGTTGAACTTTTTGCATATAACTGTTCATAGTGATCTCTGATTATTCTTTTGATTTCTGCTGAGTCTATTGTAATTTCGCCTCTTTTGTTTACGACCCTATTTATATATGCTTTCTCCCATTTTTTTTTCTTTGTGAGCCTGGCTAGAGGTTTGTCTATTTTGTTTATTTTTTTCAAAGAACCAGCTTTTGGTTTCATTGATCTTTTATTTTTTCATTATTATTTTTTTAAAGATTTATTTATTTATGCATATAAGAGCTGGGGTACAGGCCAGAGTCACGGGAGGTGAGAGGATTCACCACAGACAGAGCGGGGAGCAGAACAGGCAGACTGACTGAAACACACTGCTGAGGGGAGCAGCGGGTGAGGCAGGAGAGGTCTGCTGTGCCATGTGGGTCCCCTCCCTGGCTGGCTGGCAGCAGGGATCGAACTCGTGCTGTAGTGGCTGCGGTTTGCTTCATAGTGCATTGCTTAACCCACTGCGCCACCAGGGAGGCCCTCATTGATCTTTTAGATTGTTTTCTTACCTTCTATTTCATTTCTTTCTGCTTTGATTTTTATTATTTCCTTTCTTTAATTGGCTTTGGGTTTGTTTTGTTGTTGTTGCTCTTTTTCCAGTTCTATAAGGAGATTAGGTTGTTTCTTTGAGTTCTTTCTTGTTTTTTGATATGGGTCTGTATTGCTATATATTTTCCTCTTATAATGACTTTTGCTGTGTCTGATACATTCTGGAGGGTTGTGTCTTCACTGTCATTCATCTCGAGTTATTTTTTAATTTCTTCTTTGATTTCCTCATTGATCCTCTGATCTTTGGGTTTCAACCTTCACCGTTCCTTGCTTTCTTTTTGGGTGAGTTGGTGATGGGAATTTCACAGGGGTGAGAAATATACACTGTACAAAAATGAAAAATAATGTAAAATATATATAAAATAAAACTAAAAAAATAATTTTTTAAAGTCAATAATAAAAGATCAATAATTTAATTTCAAAAATGGGTAAAACTGAATGGGTGTTTATCTAAAGGAGAGATACAAATAGTCTATGAGAACTGAAAAGATGCTCAAATTCATTAGAAAAATGCAAATCAAAGCCATGAGATACCACTTCACACCCACTAGAATGGCTATAATCAAAAGTCAAACAAGTGTGGATGAGGATGTAAAGAAAACAGAACTTCCATGCACTACTGATGAGAATGTAAAATAATGCACCACTTTGGAAAACAATAAGTACTGAACAGAATAACCAGGACCTAGAGTATGTACTCCTAGTACATACAAAAGTGAAAACCCATGTCCACAGATGTGGACATAAAGGTGAAAGCAGCATGATAAATTAGAATCCCAAATTTTCCACCAGTGTCCCAATGGCCACCAATTGATGACGGATAAGCAAAATGTGGGACATGGAATATGCTTTAAGATGGATTATCATTCAGCAATAAAAAGTAATGATGTGCTGATACATCATTACTTGATACATGCTGCAACATAGAAAAGTTGAGAAAATGTTCACATGGTGTATGATTCCAGTTATAGGAAATGCCCAGAATAGACATATTTATAGGGACAGAAAGCAGGTCAGTGTGCACTCAGGGCTGAGATTGGGAGTGGAGATGCCTGTGAACAGTCATAGGAAAGCTTGTTAGGGTGATGGTAATATTCTAAAATAATTGTGGTGCTGATTACATAACCCTATAAAGTTACTAAAAATAATTTAATAGCAGGCTTATCATTGGCAAGTCTTAGGTTATATAAACCTCTATAAAGGAAGAAAAAACCAATAACTGGCAAAGGGTAGTGGGTGGGAGGTACAGATAAAACAAGTTTGGCAATGTAGAGGTAATTATTGAAGCTGGGTGGTAGATAATGGGCATAAAAAAGGTAATTTATAGTGGGTTCAACTGTGTCCCCCCAAGAGGTATGCTGAAGTTCTAAAGAACTTCCAATATTTGTAATTGTGACCTTACATAGAAATAGGATCTTGGCAGTTATTATCAAGTTAAAATGAAGCCATATTGGATCAGAGGGGACTCTACATCTGAAGATTGATGCCCTTTCAAGGAGAGGGGGCATCTGAGGACATAGAGACACAGGAAGGATCCATTAGATGAAGATAGAGGGAGAGATTTGAGTTATGCTGCCCCAAGCCATGTCAAGGGTTGCTGGGAGCTCCTAGACAGGAGGGGAAAGTAAACAAATGTGGGTTCCTATGAGCTGGCTACTAGCTGGCCACTCATGGACAAGTGTGACCTATTTGCTGTCTACAAATCGCAGCAGAGTATTCCTTGACTACCGACAGAGTACAGTTCATATCACAAGGCACGCCCCGGGACACCTAGGCCGCTGTTGACCTGACGATGTGACTATGGGTCTCAGGATAACTCTGCCTCTGATAAGATCAAATGCTTTGCTGACAAAAATGTCTCTTGACGCATGGACACGATGACCCCTTCTCTGGCCCTTGTGAAACTTTATCCCCCATTCCATTCATTCTATATCATTGTCACATGATCAGCTTTTTCTGGCCTGTGTGTTTTCGATAAATGGCACAAGAACTTCTGCTTCAACAGCACAGTCTTGGCTTACAAACCTGTTCCACAACTGTTGTGTCCCTCATCTGTTCCCACTGCAAAGTGGCAATGAAGTTCCTGTCACAACAAGCAAAGAATCTTCCTTAAAGTCTTGAGAGGGACTGTGGCCCTGCTGACATCTTGACTGGACTTCTAGCCTCCAGAACTGTGAGAAAATACTATCTGTGGTTTAAAACCATCCAATCTGAGGTAATTTGTTACAGCAGCCATTAGAAATGAATACAGGATTCATTATGTTCTTCTATGTTTATGTGTTTAAAATTTATCACATGGCCTCCCTGGTGGTGCAAATGGGTTAAGCAACGCACTATGAAGCAAACCACAGCCACTGCAGCACGAGTTCAATCCCTGCCACCGGTTGGGGAGGTGACCCACATGGCGCAGCAGACCTCTCTTGTCTCGCCCGCTGCTTCCCTCAGCAGTATATTTCAGCCCATCTGCCTGTTCTGTTCCCCACTCTATCTCTAGTGGATCCTCTCACCCTCACACCACACCTCTGGCCTGTAACCCAGTGCTTGTATGCATAAATAAAAATAAATAAATAAAATTTATCACAATGACATGTTAAAAAATTGCAGATCCACTCCACTGAGTCCTCCATGTTGGGGACATTAGAGCATGGTGGAGACTGTGGCACATGCCTACAGGTAGCACACGCTCTGTTTAAAGGGGATATCTCAGTTCCAGTGATTGTGGTACTGGGGTGTCAGTGATGCTAGGGTTTCCAATTTGTCAAAAGAAACTGGAAATTCATATTTTTCTGTGTGATCACGTGAATTTGAAATGTTTATAACTACTCCAAATTTTACAAATCGGTGTGATTTTTCATAGCAAAATCATGTGTGCACACATGTGTTTTAATACTTTAAATTTCCTCATAAAAATAGGGCAGAGTAGGATAACCCCTCCACCCTCACCCATGCCCCTCCCCCCACACTGTGCTCATGCAGTCAGACAAGAGTTGCTAAGATTTCTGGAGACACAATTGGATCCTCAATTAACACTGGGAATATGGGTTTCGGAAGTGTTTCATATGCATCAATACTTCGAAGACATTTTATAGGCTGTGTTTCACTTGATCATTATGAGGTAAGTATTGTTCACAAGGGATTTTGTTTTTACACATGAGGAAACTGAGGCAAAGAGTCTGTGTGTGTTCCAATGGGCTGTTTTAAAAAGGTCTGAATTAACCTGTCAAAAGAATGGGCCTTGGCATCAGATAGGCCTGGATTCAAGCCTCAGCTTTTGAGTTATATGCTGTATGAGTGTATTTATTTATTTTTTTAAAAGATTTTTTAAAAAGATTTATTTTTTTTATGCACACAGAGCTGGGGTACAGGCCAGAGTCGTGGGAGGTGAGAGGATTCACCAGAGAGTGGGGAGCAGAACAGGCAGATTGACTGAAGTACAGGCAAGGGAGGAGAGGTCTGCTGTGCCATGTGGGTCCCCTCCCTGGCCGGGGATCGAACTCGCGCTGTGGTGCAATGAATGCTTCACAGTGAGGCGCTCAACCCACTGTGCCACCAGGGAGGCCCCTGTATGAGTGTGTTTAAACTCTCTGACATTTTTTTTTTTGTGTATAAAATAGGATTAACTTGGGTGTTTTTGAAGAACTAAATGAGAATGTACATCAGTAGCTCTTCAAATGCAACCAGCAACTACTAGATGCAAATTATCATGATTGCTGTTTTAAAACACTATTGCTAGCTGCAAGGATTTGTTTCTTTAATTATAACTTAACCTAGCACATTCAAAGTTACTGATTCCAAAAATCCAAGCACTAAACTGTTTAGAAAATCTCCCTGTGAAGAAATCTTTTGGTTTTCCTCTCGAAGCAAATAGTTAAAACCGTTGTTTGCCTTGTCTACACCCAGCACATGTGCTCTGTAAAATGCCATATTGCTAAGCCTTGTTTGGGATCATTTAGTTGCCAGCCATAGGATTCTCTCCCTTCCTCTACAGGCTGGGACAGGAACTCTCTGTCCAGAGATTCCCAGTCTCTTGGCTGCATCTTCCTATCTGCCTAGTGCCTGGTAGAGCTGTTGGCAACTGAATTTTTCCCCTTCCTTCCAGTTCAGTGTCATAGGACTGCTGATTGGCTGAAGCTAGAACTTGCTTGTCCAATCCTGGTCTTCAGCTGTGGTTAGGAAGGGTCATCTTAAGAGGGAAGTGGGTTCTGGGTGCTAAATCTCAGAATCACCTGTCAGAAAGGGATGTACCTGGCATTTCAGACTGATGCCACAGATGACAACTGAATTTTCTTTTTTGGATATACACCAAATTTATCAACAGTTGCCTCTGGGGATTAGGACTTCAGGACAGAAGATAAGATACTCACTTTTTATACTTTTGTGTTGTTCTAGATTTGTAGATACTTCTAGATTTGTAGAAAAATGGGAGAATAGTACAACACCATACTTTCAATTTCCCTATTCATAACAGTATATTAGTACAATTTGTTTACCACCATAAATAAATTTTGAAACATTATTATTAATTTATGGACTTATTAAAGTCCATCATTTACTTAGTCCTAGTTTTTACCTAATGTCCTTTTTCTGTTCCAAGATCCCATCTAAGTCACCACATTATATTTACTTGGCATCTCTCCCTTAGGCTGCCTTCACTGTGACAGTTTCTAGTATTTTCCTTGTTGATAAGCCTTGAAAATATCTATTTTTTTAAAGATGTATTTATGTGTACAAGATCTGGGGTACAGGCCACAGTTGCGGGAGGTGAGAGGATTCACCAGAGACAGAGTGGGAAGCAGAACAGGCAGATCGACTGAAATGCACTGCTGAGGGGAGCAGTGGACAAGGCAGGAGAGGTCTGTTGTGCCATGTGAGTTCCCTCCTTGACTGGGAATCGAACTCATGCTGCTGTGCCGCAGATACTTCACAGTGTGGTGCTCAACAGACTGCGCCACCAGGGAGTCCCAAGGCTCCATGCTACAAACATGATTCATGGCTGGTGATGTTGACCTTAATCACCTGGCTGATGTAGTGCTATCAGGTTACGCCACTGTCAAGTTACTCTTTGTTCTCCCTTTCCATACTGAACACTTTGGGAGGAAGTCGCTATGCACACAGCCTGTGTCTAATGGATGGGGAATTATGCTTACCCTCCTTGAGAGCGGAGTATGTATCTACCTACATTATTGGGAATTCTTGATGTATTAGTTTCCTGCAACTGTCATAACATATGATCACAGGCTGGGTGGCTTAAGATAACAGAAATTCATTTTCTCAGAGTTCTGGAGGCTAGAAGCCTGATGTCAAGTTGTTAGCTGGGTCATATCCTTTCTGAAGGTCTAGGAAAGAATTCTATTTTGCCTCTTCCAGCTTCTGGTGGCCCTGGAGTTATTAGGTTTTGGCCATATAACTCTAGCCTCTGCCTCTGCCTTCTCCTGGACTTCTCAGACTATTTCTATGTCCTCATATTTGTAGGACACTAATCTTTAGATTAAAGGCTCACACAAAGCCCAATATGATATCTTGAGATCCCTTAACTAATTATATTGAAAATATAATTTTTATTAAGTGTTATATATATTGACTTTATTTAGAAATAAAGTCACCTTCTGAGGTTTCAGTGGACATGGTTTTAGGAGGGAAGTGTCTACTACTCAGTCTATTCTGCATGAGAGATTTGTCTCTTCTCCCCCCCTTTATTTAATCATGTATCATTATGGATTCATTGATTTTTTTTCTTACTTTAGGTCCTAACCCAATACTACTTTATTTATATTTTTTGTTTTGCACAAATTATTTCAGTTTTTGCCATTAGGAGCACTTTCAGTTGGCTGAAATGTATCCTCGTTCGTTTTATTTTGAGTCCTTCTTTAATCTCTGGCACAAGCAATGCCCCAGGCTCATCTTGTTCTCGCCTCCTGTCTTAGAATCAGTTTTTCTCAAAGGAGCCCTGGTTTTATTGCAGAATTGTATTAGAAATCAACCTCTGGGCATTAGGCAGTCTCGTGGCTACTATTAGGGTGTCATTTCTTTTAGGACCTCTCTGCTGATATGTAATATATGTCTCTATACTTCTTTTTAAAAAAGATTTATTTATTTATACATACAAGAGCTGGGGTACAGGCCAGAGTCGCGGGAGGTGAGAGGATTCACCAGACAGAGTGGGGAACAGAACAGGCAGATGGACTGAAACACACTGCTGAGGGGAGCAGCGGGCGAGGCAGGGGAGGTCTGCTGCGTCTTGTGGGTCACCTCCCTGGCCGGTGGCAGGGATTGAACTCATGCTGCAGTGGGTGCGGTCCGCTTCATAGTGTGTTGCTTAACCCACTGCGCCACCAGGGAGGCCCTATATCTATACACTTTTCTATATATATATATATATATATAGAATGAGGGGACCCTCAGGACCCCAAAACCTGCCTGCTCTAAATAGGTTCTGCCACATAAAGACAAACATACTTTAGTACATAAGGCCTTCAATAGAAAAGAACTTTGATACAATTAGTGTGCAATAAAGAGAAGAGAAAGAGGGCCTCCCTGGTGGCGCAGGGGTTAAAGACATAGCACTATGAAGCATCTGCTGCAACTGTAGCATGAGTTTGATCCCCAGCCAGGGAGGGGACCCACATGGTGCAGCAGACCTCTCCTGCCTCACCCACTGCTCCCCTCAGCAGTGCGTTTCAGTCGATCTGCCTGTTCTGCTCCCCGCTCTGTCTCTGGTGACTTCTCTTACCCCCTGTACCCTAGTTCTTATATACATAAATAAATCTTTAAAAAAAATAGAGAAGGAATATTATAGTTAAAATTGCTTCTAATTAAACATCCAAAGTTACCCATTCCCTGATGGGTAAATAAATGGCCCTGTCAATTAGGGTTGACCCAAAGAGGGGTCACTGAGGCCCTAAAACTTGCCCAAGCCTAAGGCACCTTCTGGTGGGACCCATAGAAAGGGGCAGAAGGGGCCACACAAGCCTGGAAGGTAAAGATCAAAATCAAAACCCAAGTCAAGATCAAGGCTGCCTTTGTCAGGCTCCCCACAGGTCTCTCACCCACATCTGGATCTTTTTCAAGTGCCTCCTTCCACATCTGCCTAGTCCCTGGTACAAGTCCAAGAAGCAAGTGCAGCTTCTTCACTTGTCTCTGCTCCACATGCCTCTTCCAGGTTTCCTCATCTCTCTCCTAGTCTTCTTCTAGTCTCCTTCATCTCCTCTCTCCACTTCTTCAGGTTTGTCTTCATTATTCTCTGCTTCTTCATCCAGATCTTTTTCTTCATTTCTCTTCTCTCAGTCCTTTTCCCAGTCTTTTCTAGCTTTACCTCACTACCCATTTCCACCCTTCCTTGGGTGGTTAGGGAATCTAGAACCTCCCCTTTCTTTTTTAATTAATTTATTTTTTATTAATTAATTGATTTGATATTTGACATCAATTGTAGTCCCCATGGAATTCATACCACCATCTCACCAGTGCACCATCATCACCTCAGTCCCTTGTGCTCTTTCTGCCTTCATCCCAGTCAGTCCCCCTTCAACAAAGTGCCTCTGATTTGTCTTTGTCTTTTTGTTCTTGTTGTGTTGTTGTTGTTTTCTGATTGTTATTGTTCTTTTCCTTGAACCCTTTTTTCGTTCCTTTATATTCCTCCTAAAAGTGAACCCATCTGATATTTTTCTCTTGCCCTTTGACTTGTTTCACTGAGCATAATCCCTTCTACCTCCATCCATGTTTCTACAAATGAAACTAGTTTATCTTTTTTGATTGCTGAATAGTATTCCATTGTGGACTTGTACCACAACTTCTTGATCCAGTCATCTATTTTGGGGCATTTGGGTTGTTTCCAGGTCTTAGCAATTATAAATAGTGCTGCAATAAACATAGGGGTACAGGTATTATTTTGGATGGGTGTTTTTGTGTTCTTTGGGTAGATCCTTAGGAGTGAAATTGTTGGGTGATATGGTAGCTCCATTTTTAGTAGACTGAGGAACCTCCATGTGGCTTTCCATAGTGGTTGGATTAACTTGCATTCCCACCAGCAGTATAGTAGAGTTCCTTTTTCTCCACATCCTCACCAACATTTGTTGTTGTTTTTTTCATATGTGCCATTCTTACTAGTGTAAGGTGGTATCTCATTGTGGTTTTAATTTGCATTCCCTGATTGTGAAGGATGTTGAGCATTTTCTCATGTGCCTGTTGGCTATTTGCATCTTCTCTTTGGAGAAGTGTCTTTTAAGTTCTTCTGCACATTTTTTGACTGGATTGTTTACTTTGTTTTTCTTGAGTCCTGTGAGTTCTTTGTAGATCTTTGTGATCAGACCCTTATCAGTTGTGTGGAGTGCAAAATTTTTTCCCAATCAGTGGGGTGTCTCTTTGTTTTGGTTAATGTTTCTTTTGCTGTGCAGAAACTTTTAAATTGGAACCTCCCCTTCCTATGGAGATCACACATAACCATTTATATCTGTATTTAGTGGATCATGAGCTTATTCTGATGTGTCTAACTGTAACTAACTTATCATCACACGAATCATTCTAGCTTCTTCTCCTTGCTTACCTGTAAATTTCATTCTGAAAGTGAGAAACTTGGCTCTCACTATCTGGTATCCACTTACAGTACTTAAGTGCTTCATTGCTGTGTACATTTATTGCAGTATCGGTAACTTGTGCCCACATAGGATACCATATTATCAACTAGACTACAGTGTTTATATGCAGTTCCTTTTGTCTTTAGTTTTATAGTCTCTTCAGTGAAGTTGTTTCATTCACTTATTGTTCATATATTCATACATAGTTAGATTTTTTTGTCAGTCTGGACTCTTTCCAAGGATCCTCAACTTCCTAAATGATTTTTAAACAATTACTTACATTACGCTTCACTCTTTGTGCTATAGAGTTCCACAAAGTTTGACAAATGCAACAATGAATTCTATTCATCATTACATATTAGATGCAGAATTTTATTGCCTTAAAATCCTCTGCACTTCATTATGTATCCTTCTTCCTGATGTTGATATAGGGCAGGGAGAGGGGCATTTTAGGACTTTTAAACTTGCTTTCTTTGAATGGGTTTTGTTATTTGCTGTACTAAGATAAACATATAAGATTTTTAATGGAAAGGAATTTTAATATAACTAGGGAATAATATAGAAAGGATAAAGATTATAGTTATTAAGCTAAGCATTTAAAATTACTTATTTTTTTGAGGGTTAAAGTTGTTAAATAGGATTGGTCCAAAGCAAGGCCCAAAAGCCTGCCACAAGTTTAAAGGACTTTTTAGTAGAGACTTATAGAAAAGGGTTAGAAAGAGTTAGACAAATTTGGGAGGAAAAGAGCAAAATTAAAATTAAGATGAAAGCTGCCATTATTAAGCTCCCCACGGGTCTTTCACCCACATCTGTTCCAACCAGCCCAAGATTAAAAAGCAAGCACAGTTTTTTTACATGTCCCTCTTCTCCACGTGCCTCCTCTATGTCTCCTTGCTGCTTTTTATTATGCTTTTTTTGTCTTTTAATTTTTTTTAGCATTTTTTTATTCCTGCTTAGCTCCACCCACTTAGGGCAGAACCAGGATTCTGGAACTTCTTCCTTTCCTGGGGACCACCCTGTTACAATGTGTGTGTGTGTGTTTTCAAACACCACCAAATAATTACTCAGTGTTGACACTACCTGCCTGGCGAGAGCATCAGCTCTCACAGTTTAAGGATTCAAATCTGGGGGCTTCCCTAGTGGTGCAAGGGGTTCCAAGTCGCAGCACTAGAAGCTATCTGCAGCCATTGTAGCAGGAGCTTGATCCCAGCCAGGGAGCGTACCCACATGGTGCAGCAGACCTCTCTTGCCTCGCCCCCATCCCCTCAGCAGTGTATTTCAGTCCATCTGCCTGTTCTGCTCCCCACTTTGTCTCTGGTGAATCCTCTCGCTCGCCACACCTCTGGCCTTTACCCCAGCTCTTGTATGCATAAATATATAAATCTTAAAAAAAAAAAAAAGGATTCAGGTCTGTAAGACTGCCCCATACCCCACTCACACACTTCAGATACCAATTCGACATCCAGGTTGTCACCTATGCTTTTGACCCTCCAGTTATAGGTGGGATGTCCCCTTGACCCACTCCTCGGGGACTGATTAATTTGCTAGAGTGGTTCACAAAAGAGAAGCGTTTTATTTACTAGATTACCTGTTTGTTATAAAAGGGTATAGTTAATGAACAGTCAAATGTTAGAGAACTAGGGAAAAATCACTATGCATAGCCTGTGTCTAATAGGTGAGGATAATTTTCATGCCCTCGTGGTGCACACTCTGCCTGCAACCCAGAAGTAATCTGAACCCTGTGTTTTTGAGTTTTGATGTACGCTTCATTATCCAGACATTACATCAGTGGTCACTGGTGATTAACCTCAGTCTCCAGCTTCTCTCCATCCCTAGAGGTTGGGGTGGGGAGTGGGGGGGGGGTAGTGCTGAAAATCAGTCCCCTTATCACATAATTGGTTCCCCTGGTAACTAGAACCTACCCTTAGGTTTCTTAGGGATTTTTCCAAGCCCCCTCATTAACATAACAAAAGACAAGATCCCTTTATCTTTCTCATCACTTAGGAAATATGCAGCATTTTAGGAACTCTGTGGGGAATAGGGAGAATATATTTCTTATGATAAATCACATCACACCTGGCACCTATTACTAATTTTACTGTCTCTATTTTGTTTTCCCTTTGGGATCATACCATATATAGCTTTTCACAAAGGCTTCTTTCTATATATGTATTTAAGTTTCTTCCATATCTTTTCCTGGTTTGAAAGTTCATTTCTTTATATTGCCGACTTGAATTCATTGTATGGATATACCTTATTTTGATCATCCATCTACTACTGAATGATATCTTGGTTGCTTCCAGTTTTTGGCAATTATGACTAAAGCTGCTATAACGTTTACATGCCGGTGTTTGAGAGGTTACTGACAACTTTTGGGGGCCTTTTTGATCCTTAATGATCCATGATCTCAGCAGTAGCTTGGGAAACAGCTTTGCGACTTTATAGTGGTGGTTCTGAGGTTCCCGGCAAGACTATTTTTCTGTCTGGGAGAATCCACCATCCCAGCCCATGCCTTTGACTGCCCAACACTCTGGGGTAGTGCCTTTTCATCTATCCCACCTTTCCCCAAAGCGAGACACTCTCATATGGTCTAACGTCCCGCTACCCCATACTTAGCAATTTGGTCATCCTAAACTGAACCCATTGCCCCCGCCTCTGGCTGCACCAAATTCTTTATTCATTTGTATGGTAGGAGCACCCCACCCCATCACCCGGATCCTTCTTCCCTCCACATCCAGTCGGTTATCCAGCCTGTGGAATCGCTCTGAGGGTTCCCCTCCTCTGTCCCTTTGGAGTTCCTTAGGGGAGCACCTTCTTATCCTCCTCCCCTCCCACGCACACACCTTGAATTTGTTCTTCAGACAAACCATACTATTTCATGCTCCATACTTTTGCATAAGTTATTCCCTCTGCCAGGACCTTTCTCTTCTATAGCTATCTGGGAAATATATATTCATCTTTCAAAACTCTGCTTAGGCAGCAGAAAAGTTTTGTATATCTTCTGTTTATACTTTTCTGTTTATTACTCAAATGTGTAATTATCACCCGAGAACTGGTAGAAATGCAGAGTCTCACCTTGGATCCCTGATCTGGATCAGAGTATGAACTGATGCATGTTGAAGTAAATGTGTTGCATGCATAAAAACATAGCATAAAAAAGCATGCAACATGCTGTGCATATGTGTATTTTTATGCATGCAACATGTTACATGTTGCAGTTTGAGAAGTCTCCACGCCACTCAGACAATGCACTTCCCCTGGGCCTCAAGTTGCTTTGCTAGTTCTGTCTGTTTTCCCCTTGAGACTGTGAGGTCCCTGAGGTCAGAGTTGGGATCCACACCCCGCTGGAGGGTCAACCCAGGCTGTGGCAACTGAAGTGTAACCCAGTTGTTTGTTGGTTTCTTTGAAAAATCTTCAGTGGTCTTCAGACCCAGGTCTGGGCCCAGTACAAAGAGAAGAATTATAGGAGTGAGATTCTTTTCAATTATCTTGCATTATCCTTACAAAGATATGTTAACACATACTCACCTTTTTCCTCTTTAGGATGAATTCATAGATGAATCAAATGGAAAAATGAACTGAGATTTGTGTACAAAGATGTTTATTATTATAAAAAATTAGAAAAAGCTTATGGCCAACTATATGCAACTATTAAAAATAGTGATATATGAACATATAGTACATAATGATAATGTGCATCATGTAAAGGCCACATTTGTAAATTTTTAGAAATTATAATTATATATAGATTTAATAAACTTGAATTTTAACTGATACCCGTAGAAAGGGGGAGGTTCCAGGGTAACTGATGCACCCAAGGTAGAGTGGAACTGAGCAGGGAGGAGAATCTAGAAAAATCTAGACTGGGAAAAGGAACGAGAAAAGAGGACTAGGAGGAGACTGGAGGAGGCACATGAAGCAGAGAGATATGTGAAGAAGAAGCTGCACTTGCTTCTTGGCCTTGGACTTGGGGGACATGGAAGTGTTACAGGGCAGAGAGAGGAGGACCCCAGAACCCCTAAACTTGCCCTCTCTGAATGGGTTCTGCCATCCGCTGCATTAAGACAAACATATAGAACTTTTAATGGAAAGGAACTTTAATATAATTAGGGTACAATAGAGAAAGGACAAAGAACATAGTTACTAAGTTAAGCATTTAAAGTTACCCATCTCTTTGAAGGTAAAAGTCCAGCTAAATAGGATTGGCTCAAAGCAAGGCCCAAAAGCCTGCCACATGTCCAAAGGACCTTTCAGTAGAGACCCATAGAAAAGGGGCAGAAAGAGACAAATCTGGGAGGAAAAGAGCGAAATCAAAATGAAGATGAAAGCTGCCATTGTTAACCTCGCCACGGGTCTCTCACCCACATCTGTTCCGTCCCTCTGCTCCACGTGCCTCCTCCAGGTCTCCTTGCTGCTCTCCACCCTGCTTCCTTCTGTCCTCCTGTCTGCAGAATCTTCTTTCCCTACTCAGCTCCACCCACTTAGGGTGGAACTGGGATTTTAGAACTTCCCCCTTTCCTGGGGAGGACCCTATTACAGAAAAAGACACTTGAAAGAGATAGAGATGTGGGTGAGAGACCCACATCTGACCATGGCAGCCTTTACCTTGACTGGTGTTTTGCTCTTGCTCATTTCCTTCCAGATTTGCCTGGTTCCTACTGCCCGTTTCCCATGGTTCCCTACCAGAAGGTACCTTAGACTTATGGCAAGTTTTTGAGCCTCAGTGGTGCTATTTTGGACCAACCCCATTTGTCAGGGCATTTACCCATAAGGGGAGGGGTATCTTTAGGTGTTTAATTGGAAACCACTTTAACTATATTCCTTCCCTCCTCTCTCCTCCTTTCCCCTCCCTTCTCTTCTCCCCCCTCCCTTCCCCTCCCCTCCCCTCCCTCCCTTCCCTTCCCTTCCCCTTTCCTCCCCATCTATCTCCTCACACTAATTATATCAATGTTCTTTCTATTGAAGGTCTTATACAGGAAAATATGCTTCACCTTTATGTGACAGATGGGAGAACCATCTAGAGCAGGCAGGTTTAGGATTTCTAGGGTTTTCCTCATTCTGCTCACCAACAAAACAATGTAGAATTACATGTGGATGAGCATTGAAATTAACAGTCTATCTTCTAGCAGCTTTAACTGAATTTCCATCTTCTTAGAATTTCTGGTTAAAATGTCTCATGTTGTATGGGGGGATGGCTCCTAAAGTCAGCTCATAATGTAAAATTTTATTATTATCAAAATTATCCTTAAAAGATCTCATTTTCACATTGGCGATATGTTTTATGACATCAATGATTAAAGATGTTTTTGGAGACTTGACACCTATGGTAAGGAAAAATGAACAATTGGGAGCATAACAAATTAAAAAGCTTTTACGCAGTACAAGAAAATGGGAGAAAATATTTACACACTACATAACTGCCAAGGGTTTAATAGCTAAGATATAAAAAATACCTTATATAGTCCACCAATAGAAAAATAAACAACATAGTTAACAAATTAATAAATCCCAAGGGTCAATGGAAATGTGGAAGAATATTCATCGTTGCTTTCAGTAAGAGAGATTCTAAAACCACAATGAGATATCATCTCATACCTATGAGAATAGTATAGACTATTCTCATTAGTCTCTATTAGTCATTAAAAAGACTATCAGCAGCAAGTGCAAGAGAGGATGTGGTGAAAGAGGATCTCTAGTACACCGTTGGTGGAAATGTAAACCGATGAAGCCATTATGGAAAGCAATCTGGATTTACCTTAAAAACTGAAAATGGGTGTACTATATTACCCAGCAAGCCCACTCTTGGACAGCTACCTTAAGAATGTGAAGCCAAGGCCTCCCTGGTGGTGCAGGGGTTAAAGTCTCAGTGTTATCAAGCTATTGCCAGCCCTTGCAGTATTAGCTCCATCCCTGGCCAGGAAGCTGACCCACATGGCTCAGCAGACCTCTCCTGTCTCAGGCCCTGCTCCCCTCAGCAGTGTATTTCAGTCAATCTGCCTGTTCTGTTCCCTACTCTGTTTCTGTTGAATCCTCTCACTCCACCTCTGATCTACATCCCAGTTATTGTATAAATAAATAAAATAAATATTTAAAAAATAATTCATATTTGTGGTTAATTTTAAAAGAAAATTACACAAAAGTATAACACAAAGATAAAAATAATCATCCTTCGTTCCATCACTCTGAGATACTGAGCCTTAGTTTTCCAAAATAAAATATTAAATTTGTTTTACTAGATTTTAATAGAGGAAAAAGAACTGAAATGAAATCAAAATCTTCCTTCCTCTCTCTCTTAAAACTTCTTCCATATTTAAAAAGAGATTGTGAAATAGTAAGAGAACACAAACACCATTTCTTGTTAAACTTTGCTTTTCCTAATAGGTATAACTTTGAATTTCTGTGTTTTTTTCACCTGCCAAATAGAAACCAGAAGACAACAGTGGCTTCCAAGAAAATAGCCAATAAAAATGGCAAATTGCTTGTAGGGGAAAAACAGACATTCTGGGAGAACACATATATTGCTGTTTATTATAACTACCTCCCCCCAAATTAATCATAAACTCAGAATAGTCTCTCTCTCTCTCTTTTTTTTTTGGTTGGCCTGGAAGAAGTTGGACCTTGTTTCAAACTTCCTTTTCTTTCTTCCTGTTTTAAACAGCAACTTGTTAAACTTTGCGCATTACCATTAAACACCTCTGCTGAATAGCCTGCAACCCAGTGGACTCTTCTACAGCACGTCTTTGACTTGCTAAAAATCAGGTTCCTAGTGTCAGTTACTAGAACTTAAAGTGGCCATTTGCAAAGATGACTTGACTATGTACTTTGTGAGTCAACTAAAGAACATAGTTCAGAAACTTGACTTACTTGGTGCATTTTCTTTTTTTTCTCCCTCTTCATCCATTTAATTTTTGCTTAGACCTGTAGAGCTTACATTTGAGTGATTTGGTTCTCCTTTGAGAGAAAGGAAATTCATCTTGATTTAGGCTGTTTTTTGGTAGTCTTTATTTCTTGCTGTTTAAGTCACTGCTAGTTGTCCCAAATCTGGTGCATTTTCACTTGACCATGCTTTCCCATCATAGCTTATATCCTCCTAGAGTGTCTGACTTTTCTCTTTTTGATAACTGTGTAGTGTTCCTGGACTCAATACCAATGTGAAAGCAAAAGAAGACAACAGCAGGTTGGTTGGGAATGTAACTCAGTTTTGACACCATCTACCCAGTGATAGTGTCACATTCTGTAGGTTAAGGGTCAGTCTCCTGAACAGGCTTCCGCTTTAGATGCCATTGGCCAATCCAGGTGATGGAGGATAAAAACTAGAGAAGGAGGGCCTCCCTGGTGGTGCAAGGGGTTGAACGCCACACCGTGGGGCTTCCACAGCCACTGCAGCATGAGTTTGATCCCCAGCCAGGGAGAGGACCCACAAGGCACAGCAGACCTCTCCTGCCTCGCCCACTGCTCCCCTCAGCAGTGTATTTTGGTTGATCTGCCTATTCTGCTCCCTGCTCTGTCTCTGGTGAATCCTCTCACCCCCCACTCCCATGCTTCTGGCCTGTACCCAAGCTCTTGTATGCATAAATAAACAATCTTTTAAAAAAGAATAGAGAAGGAGACACCACAAGGTCAAGAAACTGTACCATACAAGGAGTTAGGGGTAGAAGGGGTTAAACTCAGTTATATAAACTAAGAATCTTAGGGGTCAATGCCCAGATCAAGAGGTGCAACACCCAGACGGGGTCAGATGCGCTAGGGAGTATCAAGAGCACAGACATGAAGGTGAAGGAATAAACCATCCACCCCCAGAGATGAGCCCCTCCCTACCAAAAGATGGTAACAACCTAATGTTGCCCCCACAACGGGGCGGCCACCTTCTGCCCACCTGTGACTACGCAGGGGCTTCTCTCCACCAGCTCTCTCCTCTGCACGGCAGCAGCCTCCTGCCTGCCCATGACCTGTATGTACCAGGCTGGGACTTCTAGGCACTGAGCTCCCACAATGGAGGCAGCTCTCCGCAAGGCCGCCCGCCTGCAACCATGCAGCCTCTCTCAGCAAACCTGTCCCTCTCGGGGCAGCTCTTCCTGCCCACTTGAATCTATGCAAGTGTCTTTTACTTTTCTGTTCTTTGTCTAATACACCTGCTCTTTAACTCTAACCAACATCCCTGCCTCATGGAGAAACTTGCCTGGGAAAGTCACCATGTGCTGCTGAACAGGGAGCTCTGGTGAAACCTTTCCCAGAATGAATCCAAGAACCCCACCCTCCAAACTCACTGACTCCAAAAAAAACAAAAAAACAAAAAACCCAACAAAAAAAACGACGATATCACAAGCAGTCACCTATGCTTCTGACTGACAGGCTTTAAACCAGAAGTGCCCTTGATACTCAGGTTTGATTAATTTGCTAGAACAGCAAACAGAACTCAGGAAACTTGTTTATTCATTAGACCACTGATTTATTACAAAAGATACAACTCAGAAACAGCCAGAATGGAAGAGATGACTAGGGCAAGTTATGGGAAAAAGTTGCGGAGTTTTAATTCCCCCCACACCTCTACAACCTGGAAGTTCTCTGAGTCCCTTTTTTATTTTTGGATGCTTTGTTACTTAAACATGATTGATTAAATAATTGACATTTGGCAATTAATTCCACCTTAATGCCTGCTTCCTCCCCAGAGGTCAGCAAGTTCCAACCCTCTAATCACAAGGTTGATCCCCTGAGGCAACTAGCTGGTATTCTCAGGGGTGGCCCCAAAGTCCCCTCATTAACTTATTTTTTTAAAATTTATTTATTTATGCATACAAGAACTAGGGTACAGGCCAGAGGTGTGTGGGGTGAGAGGATTCACCACAGACAGCGCAGGGAGCAGAACAGGCAGGTCAACTGAAGCACACTGCTGAGGGGAGCAGCGGGCACAGCAGGAGAGGTCTGCTGCACCATGTGGGTCCCCTCCCTGGCCGACAGCAGGGATCGAACTCGTGCTGCAGTGGCTGAGGTTTGCTTCATAGTGCGTTGCTCAATCCACTGCGCCACCAGGGAGGCCCCCCTCATTAACTTAATAAGAGATACCTTTATCACTCTCAACACTGGAAATTCCAAGTCTTTTAGGAGCTGTGAATCAGAAAATGTAAAGACCAAATATATGTGAAAAATATATTCTTGGTCTTTTGAATGACCCAATGTATGCATTTTCCTATAAATTACATTCCCACACTAGTCAAGGAATCTTTTGTCTTCACTTGTCTTTAAGAACTTCCAGATTTTACTTATTCAGTTTGCACAATGGTATCTATTTTATTTTTGAAGTTTTTGTTTCAGAGACCCTTAGGTTTTAATTTGACAGCTTATATTTTAGGCCGGCTGTATAACTAACTGTCAGGTCAAGTTTTTCAAATCTTTTCCTGCTTCACTTCCACTGTTTCTTATTTCCCAAGTCTTTTTTTTCTGGACTCCTTAGGATGGAAGATGTATTATTGGAATACATCCTCAAATAGATTGTTTGTAGAGTGGGTGCACAAGAAATTTTGGTAGTTCGCACTTTTCAAATGAAGACATTTGCCTTCATTTTTGCCTTTACATTTGCTTGATGGTATAGCTGGATATGGACCAAAATAATAATCCCTATATGAGTTTCATGTAACAAATATATTAACAACTGGCACCAGTCCTGTCTAGGAAATACACTGATAATTGGAAAAATACATTTTTGTGGGTAGAAAGGCAGGAGTGTTTGGGAGAGACCGGGGAGAATTGTAAATTAACTACACTGTCCATTATGGGAAGAGGAAGGAGAGAAACTTCTGGTTTGCAAGCCCAGGGGCTTGGGGAGTGTCTAGTGCCTGGTGTGAAGTGTAATATGTTGCTACCAAGGTGCTTTTGAAAAAAATATGTCCACAAATTCGTTGATACTCCTGTCTTCAAGGGCCTATTAAATGTAGGCTATACTTAGTGACCTGCTTCTGATGAATAGAATAATGCAGAAGTAATGGATTGTGGCTTTGGAGATAGGTCATAAAAAGGCTGCATGGCTTCTGCCTTGATTGCATTTAAGAGGACAGGCAGGGCCTCCCTGGTGGCGCAGTGGGTTAAGCAACGCACTATGAAGCAAACCGCAGCCACTGCAGCACGAGTTCGATCCCTGCTGCCGGCCAGGGAGG
>JAGFMF010011483.1:1767429-1828953 GCA_019455555.1 Galemys pyrenaicus | reverse complement strand
TGCCGGCCAGGGAGGGGACACACATGGCGCGGCAGACCTCTCCTGCTGTGCCCGCTGCTCCCCTCAGCAGTGTACTTCTGTTGATCTGCCTGTTCTGCTTCCTGCTCTGTTTGTGGTGAATCCTCTCACCTCCCCTCCCACACCTCTGGCCTGTACCCCAGTGCTTGTATGCATAAATAAATAAATCTTAAAAAAAAAAAAGAGGACAGGCAGTTTCTACTTCCTTTTTTGGGGGGATGCTTATTCTAGGTGGGAGCCAGCAGCTATTCTGAGATGATGCCTAAGCTAGCCACATGGAAGGGTGGCATCTCAGAAAGATGCTCAGCCTTGCCTTGGGATCCCCAACTCTTCACAGGCACCAGACTGGTAGTGAAGAGCCATCTTGGACATTCTTGTTCCAGAAGACACTTCATAGAGAACTGAGGGCTGAGCCATGTGGTCCCAGCTGAGCAGGCCCAGCCATCTCCGATCATCCCAGGCATCCTAGCTGAGGTCTGATGATCTAGACACAGAGTGAACCATCTATACTGTGCCTCGCCCATTTCTAACCTACAACTTAAGAATATATAAAATGGGGTGTCAGAGTCAGAGTTTGTCTAAACTTAGCTGACTGAAACTTGAAAAACGACTTACAAGCCTACTTCCTTATCTAGTAGGTCAGCTGGTCCCATACCTTAGGCTCTCCTGAGCAGTCAAGGGCAGGGCGTATGAAACAAGAATGTTATCTTAGAATGTGCACCCAGGTACAGGGCAGAAGCCTGAGCCCACCAAAAATGGATCTCCTGTAAGTTTAAATTTTTGAAACATGTCTCTCTTTAAAGCTATTTGCTGTGCTCATTGCGCGGGCTTTGATCTCTCAGCTTATTGGCTGCAACCTATGTAATGGCGGGAAATTGGCTATAAAAGCTCACCCCTTCTTCCTCTTGGGGTAGATCGCCTCAGCCAGACCTGCGTGTCACAGTTGAACGGTTGGCCCCAGCATGCTGGCATTACTAAAGCTCTACATGACCATTGCAGCTCTGTGTCCACTCTTTGTTCTTTTGGGGTGCCCACAGAAACTTGGTACTTTACAGGGGCTTCCCTGGTGGTGCAGTGGGTTAAACACACTATGAGGCAAACCACAGCCATTGCAGCATGAGCTCGATCCCTGCCCCCGGCCAGGGAGGGGACCCACATGGCGCAGCAGACCTCTCCTGCCTTGCCCGCTGCTCCCCTCAGCAGTATGCTTCAGTCAATCTGCCTGTTCTGCTCTCCACTCTGTCTGGTGAATCCTCTCACCTCCCTGGACTCTGGCCTGTACCCTAGTGCTTGTATGCATAAATAAATAAATCTTTAAAAAATAATAAGATGTTGTTGTTTGATGTTACATGGTGTTGGGGATAGTTCATTATGCAGCAATACACAACTAGAACAATCCCACAATTAACACATTTGAAACTAATGCAGGCATTCTTTTTTTTAAAAATCTACCAAGCATTATTTTCCATTGCAAAAGTAACACTTATTGGTTATATCCCATTCAAATAACAGATGTATTGTTTAGGGTTGGGACCTAGTCATACTCCTCTCCCTATCCGCAGAAACTAGCATAGGGCTGGGCCATCCAGAGGCTCATTGGAACCTTATTGGATGAATGATTCCTGCCTTCTTTATTCTATCTTCTTCCTTTGTACTCGAAAAGAAGGTCAAACTCTAATACAAATTTTGGAATAGTGCTCAAGGAGTTGAGTTTCAGCTGTGCCGGAGGCCAGGGGAGAATCAGACGTCATGGGTGGTGGGTTGGTTAGGTCAATCAGTTGGGGTGCTGGCTTCCTTCCATTCCAAGTCCCCCTGAGCACTGCCCTCCATTAGGGGTGAGGCTATGACTTATACATGAACTCTGACAATAATTCCAAGGGTAACAGCTGTAGGGCCAGAACAGTTAATCTACAATGTTATGAAGAATTTGAAGGGAGAGATATCTCTAGATTTCTGGCCTTGGGCATGTGTTCCCCTCTCTGGCCTCAGTTTCCTCTTTATGAGTCTCCTTTGCCAAAGGACTGCCTCAGGAAAAAAACCTGAGGTCATTAACAGTGGGGTCTGGCAAGGTACCAAAATGCCAGAACAAAATCACCCCTCTGATGCTTCAAATTCTTTAGAAAATGTGGGCTGACACTGTGGAAAGAGCAAGTTACAAAACAGTCCGTACACAGTGTTCTCTGTAACTTTATCCAGCTTCTCTGCATAGAACCAAGTTGGGAAAGGCTGTTTGCCAACAAGTTATCTATGGTTATCTGAGGGGGTAGGAGGAAATTATTCCTGGTAATTTTAATTTTCTTTTTGGCATATCTTCAAATTTTCTACAATGAACGTCTATTACTTTTCACAATCAAGAAATTAAAAAAAAAGACAACACTTGAAAAAAACAATAAGCAGTTTGGCACATGCCCTTGGTCATGCTTGGTAAGTACACAACTTGCTTTCAGGTAGAAGGGAGGTTAAAAAAAGGAATTTTCATTGTTAGTGGAGATTGTAGGTTTTAAAAATGTATCAGTTTTTAATTGCAGAGTAACAAATTACCACTGGCTCAGTCCTTAGAACAACACACATTTATCATCTGTTTTTGTAGGTTGGGTGTCCAAGCGTAGTTTAGCCATGTCCTTTTCTCAGGGATGCATAAGGTGTTGGCCAGGCTGCATTCTCATCTGGGGGCACAGATGGGGAAGAATCCATTTCTGAGGTCACTCAAGTGTTTTTTTTTTTAAAGATTTATTTATGCATACAAGAGCTGGGGTACAGGCCAGAGGTGGGGAGTGCGGGGGTGAGAGGTTTCACCAGAGACAGAGTGGGGAGCAGAACAGGCAGATTTACTGAAATACGCTGCTGAGGGGAGTACAGGCGAGGCAGGAGAGGTCTGCTGCGCCATGTGGATCCCCTCCCTGGCCGGGGATCGAACTTGTGCTCTGTGACACGGCTGCGCCACCAGGGAGGCCCCTCACTCAAGTTCTTGGCAGAATTTAGTTCCTTGTGGCTATGGGACTGAGGGACCCAGTTTCTTGTTATCCTTTGGTTGGAAGCCACCCTCAGCTCCAAGAGGCTGTCTGTATTTTCTTGACATGGTTTCTCCCAGCATGGCTACTTCAACAAGCTAGCAAGGGCAGCCTCTAGAGCAAGCTTGCTAGCAAGATGGCGTCTTACCTCAGGCAACTAATCACAGAATGACACCTGTGATTGTGCGTTATCACTTTTGCCAGATGCTACTGGAAAGCAGTAAATCCCAAATCCCACTTCAGGGAGATGTCTGACTCAAGGGGAAAGGGTAACACAAAGATGTTGCTGTGGACAGAATGTTTGTGTTCCTCCAAGTTCACGTTGAAGCCTTACCCTCCACTGTGGCTACTTTTGGAGGTGGGGCCTCTAAGGAAGTAATTAAGGTGAAATATAATCTTAAGGGGAGGGGCCTCAATGATAGGATTAGTATCCATAAAAGAAGAGATAGCTGAGAGCTAATTTGCTCTCTGCCTTCACACAGGCACTTACGAAAGGCCCTGTGAGTAAGAAATTAGCCATCTGCAAGCCAGGAAGAGTCTCTTGACTTGATTTCAAACTTCCAATCCCAGAGCTGCTGCAGAGAGAATAAATTTCTGTGGTTCTTTTATGGCAACCTGAGGTGGCTGAGGCAGATGTAAATGGAAGGAAGCATTGGTCACAATGGGGGTGCCCTGGAGTCTGTTTACTTCATATTATGAGGTCAACTTCAAATCATGAGAATTTTTTTTTTTAAAGATTCTATCTATCCTTGCATACAAGAGCTGGGGTGCAGGCCAGAGGCACAGGGGAGGATTCACCAGACAGAGCAGGATGCAGAACAGGCAGACTGACTGAAACACACTGCTGAGGGGAGCAGCGGGCGAGGCAGAAGAGGTCTGCTGTGCCATGTGGGTCCCCTCCCTGGCTGGGATCAAACCTGCATTGCAGTGGGTGCGAAAGCCCCACAGTGTGGCACTCAAGCCCTTATGCCACCAAGGAGGCCCTGAGAGTTTTTTTTTTTTAAGATTTACTTATTTATGCACACAAGAACAGGTGTGTGTGTGTGTGTGTGTGTGTGTGGGTGGGTGAGAGAGAGAGAGGATTCACTAGAGAGAGACTGGGGAGCAGAACAGTCAGATCTACTTAAATACACTGCTGAGGGGAGTATTGGCCACACAGGAGAGGTCTGCTGTGCCACGTGGGTCAGCTCCCTGGCCAGGGATCAAGCTCATGTTACAGTGGCTGGTAATAGCTTGATAACGCTGAGACTTTAACACAAGCACCTCCAGGTAGGCCCCATATTATTAAAATTTTCGTTGAAATTCCACATAGAAATTCCAGAATCTTCTACGCAAATGTGGAATATTAAAAAAATATGGATTCCACCCAGAGATTTTCATTCTTAAAACAGTGTTTTAAAGGAAATTTCAATGTACTCACCCACCCTGATTCCAATACTGGAGCAAGTGGCCCATATCTGATGGTTAGAGTCCTAACACCTTCAAATCCAAGATTTGCCAGTTCCTAGCTATAGGACTTGGATCAGCAACTCCTTCCTACCAAAATTTCCTCACTTGAGTAACATGGCACATTATTAGAATAATAAACACCCTCTAGTGTCAGCAAAATCTTTCCCCATTGCTGTTCCCAAGCCCTGTCCCTATTCTGATTTTAAACCATTCCTTAGCCTTGAAACATCAATCACTAAGATCACTGGGGCTGGCGTTACGAGGCAGCAGTGGAACAGTCTCTCTGTGGTGACTGCCATCATCGAGCATCACATTGAGTCCAGAGTTAGTGGAAGCTGGTAGACAAGTTGGCTCAGGGAGATGACGGTTGGGGAAATTCTTGCACTAGGGCTATGGAATACAGAAATGTGTTTCCTACCAGAGACATATCAAATGATGCAGCTATGTTGCAGAGCACAGATTTTGGCACATATTGAGGTTTTGATAAACCAAAGTGATTATTCTATTATGTCAAAATCTCCTGGCTTGAGTGTGTGAAATGTCTCTGTTCTTATTTATCCACCGCCATGGGTGTTACTGTTTTCAGGCTGAAAGAGATCCTTGACTTAGAGGATGGCGCTTTGGCTAAGGACCTGGAAAGAAGCCCACCCACAAGCTGAGGGGTGGGTTTCTCTCCTCTGTAAAGAGTATTCTGTTAATTGGGTTAATAAAGGCAGAGGACTTAGTTTTATTCCTGGTCCTGGCAAATGGTCTTTGTTGCCAGTAACAATGCCAAATGCTGGTCAGAACTGACAGATTGGGTGACATGGATGTGTTTTCGGTTGTCGACCGAAGAGTATTTCAGAGAAATATCCCACAGGGCTAGTCTCCTGGACATACTGTCACTGGGGCCCCACTCTGAAAAAGAACCCCTTGCTAAGGAGGGTTTCACATTTGGTTTCATGCCCTGCTGTTGCCATCTTGAATTTTTTTAAAAAAGATTTATTTATTTACGTATATGAGAACTGGAGTGCAACAGCATGGGTGTGGGAGGTGAGAGGATTCACCAGAGACAGAGTGGGGAACAGAACAGGAAGACTGACTGAAATAATACTGATGAGGGGAGCAGTGGGCGAGACTGAAGAGGTCTGCTGTGCCATGTGGGTCCCCTCCCTGGCCGGGGATCGAACTCGTGCTGCACTGGCTGCGGATACTTCATAGTGCTGCAATTTAACCCCTTGCACATCAAGGAGGCCCCATCTTGATATTTAAATTTTTTTTTTTAAAAAAGATTTACTTATTTATGCATACAAGAACTGGGATATAGGCCAGAGCTGTGGGGGGTTAGAGGATTCACCAGAGACAGAGTGGGGAGCAGAACAAGCAGATGCACGGAAATACACTGCTGAGAGGAGCAGCAGGCGAGGCAGGAGAGGTCTGCTGCACCACGTGGGTCCCCTCCCTGGCTAGCGTCAGAGATCGAACTCGTGCTGCAATGGCTGTGGATAGCTTCATAGCGCGTTGCCTCACCCACTGCGCCACCAGGGAGGCCCCGAAATTTTTAATTTTTAATTAAGGGTCCCTGCATTTTCATTTGGCACCGGGTTCTACCAAATTAGGTATCTGGTCCTGTAATATCACATCTTGGCTCAAGTTCTTGGCAGTGACCAACACATGATGTTTCTAAATTTATACAGTCCTTTATCTTGTATGAGTCTTGGTATGTCTTAAGCGGCCTTCCTCCTTATGAAATTTCACGAGGCAGGGGTAGAAGGTGGACTATAGGACTGGAAAAGGAGGACGAAACCAGTGCTGGGTAGAATGTGTTTCTCCATATACATATATATCTGGCACCCACACATGTGTAAAAGTGGTTTTCTGTGGGAGGTACATGGAAATTCGACTTGAGTTTTCATGTGGAAGAAAGAGAGAATGAGAGAATGTGGGGAATGAGAGAAGGAAGGAATGAGGGAGGAAAGTAAGTTCTGAGTCTCCTTCTTAAGCTATTGGGCCCAAGGACAGGCACAGAAAGTTAAGCCAAGAGTCTATAGTTACCATAAAACAGGGCCACATAGACAAAGCCAGGCTCTGGGGGACAGAGGGCTATTAGAGCAGGGATCTTTGCCTTAAAGAGGGAGCTGGGAAAGGTATCCAGGCAAAGAGCCATAAATACAGCCTGAGCCCTCCTTCCCTTTTTGGGTGCCCCAGGCATGAGGAAACAATCCAGTTGGCCAAGTTCTAAGAACAACTTAGTATCAATTTGCTTTTCCTCTCAAGCCAAGGATGCCTGTTATTACAGACTTGAGGTTTCTTGAAACTTTTCCACATTCATTTTTGTTCACAGCAAGTTTTCTCATCATTAGAGATAATAAAACATCTCGAAATAGTTGGGGGACTAGCTTTGGGTCAGTAAGTGATGGGAAGAAGTTGTGTAACTAACTACTCAGTCCTTGGGTAGGACCTTCCAGATTTGTTTCTCTCATACCACAGGATGCTTTCACCCAGATCCCAGCAAGGGCCTGCTTCTGGGGCTGGTTTCCTGGGCTGTTCAGCCTGGTAGTTTTCAGGAGTGTGTGTGCGTGTGCGCATGTGCACGGATGTGTGTGTGTTTTCTTTTTTAAGATTTTATTTATTTATGCATACAAGATCTGAGGTACAGGCCAGAGGCGTGGGGTGGGGGGTGGGGGGGTAAGAGGATTCACCAGAGACAGAGTGAGGAACAGAACAGGCAGATGGACTGAAATACAGTGCTGAGGGGAGCAGTGGGCAAGGCAGGAGAGGTCTGCTGCACCATGTGGGTCCCCTCCCTGGCTGGGGATCGAACTCACACTGCAGTGGCCTAAAAAGTCCCACAGTGCAGCGCTCAATCCCTTGCACCACCAAGGAGGCCCAGTTGTGTGTGTTTTTATTGTAACCCTGAATTCTGGTTTTATGCTTGCTTTGTTATATATGCTCTAAAATTTGTGGTGTGACTTAAATAGCCAAATTGGAAAATAAATATTGCAAAATACATAGAGAATATACTGCAATATAGTTGTGAGGGTAATAAACTAACCAGGGGGTTCACTTGAAAATGGTAATTCATAGGACACGACAGCAGTGTGTTCTGAAGTAGGATATAAATTGAATGTCATTTTGAGGACTGCTGCTATTGACTTTTGAGCTTATCAGCTAATCTTTGTGATCGGAATCTGGGTTTAAGAGTCCTCACCCATCTGCAAAACCCCTAACTTAATCCCCAGACTCTTATCCATATCTGCTTCAATGCTCTGAAGTGTGTGTCTCCCAAGTCTGGGACCACCTAAAACAGAGTTTGGATTTAAATACTTTCTCTAGTCAAACTATTTCCCCAAACAAGTCCAAAGCATCTTCTGAAACTGAGAAATCAGAGCTCTTGTCCACAAAACCAAATGTCAAATCAGGCAAACGTGACTGGGTAGTTTTCATTTGGGGCTGTCGCCTTAGGAAGGCAAGGGTGCACCCAGAGCGCGCCAGGCCCTGCCCACCGTCCACTGTCACGCACAGTGCTCACTACGTGATGAAACTGGTTTTGGCACATCCCCCTGACTCTAAGGTCTAGCACTTCCAGATGACAACCTAGGAGAAAGCCATATTCTAGGGATATTCTGAATTATTGCCGAACATAAAAATATCAGTGTGAAGGACCGAGACTCTGTGACTTAAACAAACCTGTACTGCTTTAAAACAAGGAGCAGGGCCTCCCTGGTGGTGCAGTGGGTTAAACAACACACTTTGAAGCAACCACAGCTACAGCAGCACCAGTTCGATCCCTGCCGCTGGCCGAGGAGGGGACCCACATGGCGCAGCAGACCTCTCCTGCTTCGCCCACTGCTCCCCTCAGCAATGCATTTCAGTCAATCTGCTTGCTCTGCTCCTCACTATGCCTCTGGTGAGGCCTCTCACCGCCCCTGCGCCTCTGGCCTGTACCCCAGCTCTTGCATGCATAAATAAATCTTTAAAATTTTTTTAATTTTAATTTTTTAATTTAAATTTTTTATTTATTTAAAATTTTAATTTAAAAAAATCTTTAAAATAATAAAAAAAAATTAAACAAGCAGCAGTCAGGAGCCCTGGGCAGTGAAGGGGCGAGCCACTTGTCCTTCTAAAAGGCTTCCAGACTGGCTGTCTGCTCTGACATAGATGAAAAAGTTCATATTTCTATCAGTGAGAACTGGACCGCCTTCCTCTGCTTCATTTGCTAACAGGCCAAGTGGCATGGAGGACATCCAAAGGACCGAAGCCTGCAAGAGAAACTGAACATGACTTGCTTTGCTGCCACCAGCACTCCCAAGGTGTTGGGGCAAATAAGGAATCCAGTTTTCCTTATGAGAGACTGGAATATGGTGTGTCATGTACACTAGCCAGTTGAGGTTAAAAGGACGGCAAGGGACTTGCTGGCAGGAAAGGCCTGCAGGTACTGTCGCCTTTATAATATTATTACTGACACAACTGCCATTTACTGAGGGCTTACTAGATGCCAGAACAGCTTCAGTACTGTGTTTTCATTAGCTCCTACCACGTGAAGGCTCACCCCTTCACTGCCCAGGGCTCCAGACTCCTTCTTGTTTTATTATTTTTTTTCAATCCTCACATTCTGAAAACAGCTACTAAAAAAAAAAAAAGAATAAAGAAACAGGCTTAGAGAGGTTAAGTGACTTGTCAACATCCTTAGCTTTGTAGCGCAGCAATTTCTGTGGCTCATCTGTTGGAGTTAAGACAGTCTATGTTTCTGCTTCTTAAAAATTGATTTCACAATATTTCTTAAGCACTTTCAATATCTTCGGAGCTGGTAATAAGATGAAATGGATGGCGTAGTCAGGACTAAATATTTCATGAATAGACCACTGAAACAGAATAGGCAATAGAATTTATTGGCAAAAAAATGTTCAGGATTAGTTTAGCTTCAGGCATGGATGGATCCAGGGAACAATAGTTGTAGGATTTTGTTTTCTCTCTCTGTACCCCATGTAAGGTCCACTCTCAGATAGCCAATCTCCTTGTGATGGGAAGGCAGTGGCTAGCAGTGCCAGGTTTGCAATCTTGTAATTCTAAATTCAGTGGATTAAAAACAAAAGGTAATCTTTTTCAGTTGTTTAAACCTGTCCTCCACAACCTCCCAGAATTAGCTGTTTGTGTAAAGTTGGTTTGGCTTACGTGTTATAATTATTTCTTATTCAGCTGCCCACAGTGTTGGGCTGCACTGTTCTGGTACATGTGTCTACGTTATATGCTCACTCTGGAGACAGAGGTAGCTAGCACAGAAACAGCAAGTGAAGGAGGGCTGAAACCCAGAGGAAAACTGATGTGCGATTATTAAAAGAAGTGGGGATAGATGTTGGGGAAGAAAAAAAGCAACAGAGCAGTAGGGGCTCTGTGAGCATAAAAGGAGAGGCATCTTGATAATAAAACAAAGGGCCCACTTATTAATTTATAATGGGCGGTATACCACTGGTTCATGGCTCGTTCAGTCATCCACTTTCATGACACGTTTTTGTCAGTGAGTTCGAAGGGGTAGTTTACTCCAGTAGTATAAAATTAGAACAAATGTAATTAGATGTTCCTAAGACATATTTCCATGAAATTATTTGTGGGAAGAGAGGGCTCAGTTGTAAGGGAGAGAGATAACCTCAAATACCAATTATGTAAAGAGTATAGAAGCTTATCTTGTAAACAAATTCCAGAGGTAAAGAGTTCAGGACTGATATGAAGACTCCATTCTTCAGGAACCTAGACTCCTTCTAAATTGTTGCTCCATCATTATCATTATTTCACGCAGCTTCTTCTTTGTGGTTCAGCAGTGACATGCTGAAGTTCTAGGCTCGAAGCCTACATTCTGGACAGCAGAACAAAAGGCAGAAGAGGTGGTCACACACTCTTTTCAAGGACAAGTTTCCTAAGTTGCTCATAACCCACCAGCTGAAATTTAGTCCATGTGTTCTATCAGCAAGGGAGGCAGGGAAATGTGGTTTTTTTCTAGAAAGAACAGATCCAGAGGACAACCAGTATTTGTTAGAATGTGGCACCCTAAAGGACACCCTAAAGGAGTAGCCTATCCAAGATGGAGGGCCAGTCACTTGGAACCCAAGCACCTATCACAGACAACCCTAAGAATGTATGAACTAACCAACTATCCTCTTTCTTTTTTCATTTATACACTTTTAAAAAAAGATTTATTTTCTTTACGTATGCACACAAGAACTGGGATGTAGGCCAGAGGTGTGTGTTGGTGGTGGTGTTTGTGGGGGAGCGAGGGTAAGGAGGATTCACCAGAGGACACAGTGGGGAGCAGAACAGGTGAGTTGACTGAAATTCACTGCTGAGGGGAACAGTGGAGAGACAGGAGAGGTCTGCTGTGCCATGTGGGTTAGTTCCCTGGCTGGGGATTGAACTCAGGCCGGCAGTTGCTGGCCATAGCTTGATGCTTTTTGAATTTTTAAAAACTTTAAAAATTACCTCAGAAATGAGGACTTGTTCTGACATAGTTCTCATAGTGCAATAAAGCCAGTATGAACAAAATACTAAGGTTTACCAATCCTCTCAGAACAGCCTGTTATGTGCCCTTCTATTTTTCCTTCATGACCATTTGTAGGTTTTGTTTTCATGAAAGTAGGCTCTCATGATAATACATTACTTTTTCTCTTTTTGCTTAGAAATACAATCATGTTTGTGCAGGTTAAGAGCTGGAGATGATCGTGTGGATATGGCTGTGCTATAAGTGATTCAGCCATTCCTCCTCATTACTTCTTGATGTCCTTATAGCTCAGTGCTTTAGTTCTTTGAAATGAGTCTTTGAAGTAGGGCTAAGTCAAACTTTTTAATGGCCAGATTATCTTCTAAAAAGACTGGAATAATCCATATTCCTATCAACGGTGTATAAAACTTTCATTTACCCTAATTCTTTTTTTTTTTTTTTTTACCCTAATTCTTTTCAGCACTGCACATCATTCTTTTAAATTGGACTACCTCATTGGTAGGTGACCAAAGGTGCCTTTGTTATTTGACTTGTATCTCACTGACTTCATTTCCACTTTGCCTTTTATGTTTATTTAAATACCAAAGAGCATAATGCTTAGTGAGAAAACCTGATTTTGAGTCATAGCTCAAAATGTATGAGCACCTACTGTCTGACTTGCCAGGTTACTTAATTCCTTTGAGCCTGTTTCCTTAGCTATACAACAGAGATCTCACCTATCTCATAGTGTAAACTGAGAGGATTAAACAAGATTAATCGTGTAAATCACTTGAAGTGCCTAGCACATAATAAGCACTAAGGAAATGGGTAAGAACTATTACTCTGGGTCTTTCCTCTGAATTGCCTACTGGGTGTTCTCTATTCATGTGACTGTTTTATAATTGTCAATGTCTAGGAACTCTGTATATTAACCACTAATCTGTCACCTATGTTGGAAATATTTCCCTGTGTCTTTTATAGAGCTTTGTTTACTCAAAATCTGCTTCATATAGCTAAACATCTACAATTTCCTTTATGACTTTTAATTTTCCTATTTTATTTTTCATGGAAAGAGAATGTTGAAAGAAAATTATAGCTATAGCAGCAGTATGTAGCAATTGGATAGTTCTGAATTATCAATAGGTTTGATTTTTCCCATCTTAATGGAACCTTTTTTTAAAAAAGATTTATTTATTTATGCATACAAAAGATGGGGTACAGGCCAGAAACGTGGGGGGGGTAAGAGGATTCACCAGAGTGGGGAGCAGAACAGGCAGACTGACTGAAGCACACTGCTGAGGGGAGCGGTGGGCAAAGCAGGAGGTCTGCTGTGCCATGTGGGTCCCCTCCCTGGCCGGGGATCGAACTCGCACAGGTATGCTGCGGATGCTTCACAGTGCAGCACTCAACCTGCTGCGCCTCCAGGGAGGCCCTTAATGGAACCTTCTTATGTCATCTTTTTTAACATGTATATTTTCTTTTTTTTTAAAGATTTATTTATTTATGCACACAAGCACTGGGGTACAGGCCAGAGGTGTGGGGGGGTGAGAGGATTCACCACAGACAGCGCAGGGAGCAGAACAGGCAGATCAACGGAAGTACACTGCTGAGGGGAGCAGCGGGCATAGCAGGAGAGGTCTACTACGCCATGTGGGCCCCCCCTGGCCGGCAGCAGGGATCGCACTTGTGCTGCAGTGGCTGAGGTTTGCTTCATAGTGTGTTGCTTAATCCACTGCACCACCAGGGAGGCCCAACTGAAATATTTCAGGAAACTCCAATATACAAAATTGAGTTATTCCTGTTTGAAATGGTGAAAGATGAAGCTTGGAAAGATAAGACTCATACATAAGGATAAAATCTCTGAAATAATGGGAGAACTATTAAAAGGCTCCAGGCAGGGGAGTGACAAAATTAGATCTGTGTATCAAAAACTATTCTAGCACCTCTCCAGAAAATGAACTATAGTTGGCTAACAGTAGCGGCAGTGACACCATTAGAAGGTAGCACAATAGTCCTGGGAACACTTACCGTTCCCTTGAATGATGGTGAAAGAAGTGGAAGTAGTTTTTAGGTTTATTTACATGACATACCGAGAGGATCTTATATCTAATGGGAATGTCTGGGGTAAGAGAAAAGATCAAGGATAACTGTTATGGTGTGAGAAACAGGGTGAGGTTAGTGCCATTTACCAAGGAGGGGGATGGACAAACAGATCTTAAGGAAAAAAAATGAGGGGACCAGTGTTTTATATGCTGGGTGTGAGGTATCTCTGTTAAATCAGACAGAGGGCTATTGAGATGACAGGTGGACATTCTGAGCTTCGGAGTTAAAGAAATTTATAAGCAGAAGATGGAAATCTGAACGTGACCAGTATATAGTTGGAAACCAATGTCAGGAGAATGAATTTGATATTTCAGTTTGTAGGGTAAGAAGATCTATGACATAGAAAGGGCATTGATTTGGACTGGTTGGAGTCCTTAACTATTAGCAACAAAAATCAATGCTGGTTATCGGGCCTCTACATATGGGTGTCCAGGTGGTATCTTCTGCAGGCATATGTGACATGACATCAATTAAATTTATTGGAAGAATATGAGGCAGCTCTTAATGCTTCTTGGCCTTTTGGCTAAGATCAATGTAGAATAGACAGCTCACCACAAGTAGAAAATCAGAAACCTTAACGATTAAGTAAATCTCTGTACTAGGAAATAATATATCCCATTCACACTTCTTTCTGGTTGGAGATGTGACTTCCCAAAGGAAAGGTGAATAGTTAACTCTTAAAGGAGGGGTAAAGAGACACTGGGAAGCAAATGCAGTTGTCCATTATGTTCTATACTCTGGCGGTCCAGCACGTACAGTCTTTGATAGAACCATTTTTAAAATACCTCCACCCAGTATACTGTACAAAATGTATTCAATTTTGCCCTAAAGGGAGATAATGTAAGGTAATTCTAGTTATCACATCCAGTATTAAGTCTAAGATCACTGATGATGCTCATGCTCCTCTAATTCTTAACTCCACAATCTGCAATTTACAGATTCACTAGCTTATTTAACCAGCGACACACTCATCTGCATTAATGAGGGGATACTATCAGAATGGCTCGCGTCCAAAGATGGGGACGTCTGGACTAACTCGGAGCATGTTCAAACTTCAGTCAGTAGGTATGAGGGGCAAGATACTGAAATGGAGAAGGTAAGTGGGTACAGAATGAGGATAGGGGTTATAGACCTTATTTCGTTGTAACAAAAAAGAGCTGTGGCTTGGGCCCCCCTGGTGGCACAGCAGGTTGAGCGCTGCACTGTGAAGCATCCACGGCACAGGAGTATGAGTTCGATCCCCAGCTAGGGAGGAGACCCACATGGCACAGCAGACATCTCCTGCCTTGCCTGCTGCTCCCCTTGGTAGTGTGTTTTGGTTGATCTGCCTGTTCTGCTCCCCACTCTGTCTCTGGTGAATCTTCTCACCACTCGTGACTCTGGCCTGTACGCCAGCTCTTGTATGCATAAATAAATAAATCTTAAAAAAAAAAAAAGAGCTGTGGCTTGGGTTTATCTCTTCCTCTTTTACTATACACACGCTGCATGTTCTTCTTCATTCAAGATTTTTGACCCCAAATTTCATTCCCGAAGTGTTTGGAAATTGGGATTTTCCAAGTCTTTTGAATCCTCCCAAGTATCAATACTCTTATTGTCTCTTTTCTTATCAATACCTTAGCTCTCACAAGAGATTTTAAAAAGCTGCCAACTCAATTAGGGTTCTAAGTTTACAATTAGAGACTGAATCTCCAACTTCTTGTTTGGAACTAAGCGTTAAGACTCATTCATCTGCACACAGAAAGGTCCCGATTTATTCTAAACCTGCAGTAGTTTTTTCTGGGTTTAAGGTTGTTCACATTAAGTTATCTAATGTAATCCAAGTAACATCCTGCCTCAATGATCTTGATCTTATTCACTTCAAATTGTCCCATTGCCAGCAGTCACCTGATTATCCAAATTTTGCCCTCAATTTTGTGTTCACTTTCTTAGGTTGCAGAAGGCCTGGAGGGGAATTTTGATTGGACAAGCTTGATCCCAAGGTCAGACCTCAAAGGCCCGGAGGTCAGAATACTGAAACAGTTCCACCAAAACCACAGAACATTCTTTTCTTTTGCAATGGAAGAGGGGGGATCTACCACTAAAGGAAAGGGAAAATGATCTGGGGGAAGCAAAACTGAATAGATGTCTCCTAAACCAATCTTTAACTAATGGGAAGAACCTAACAAGGGATAGCAGCCAGGATGTATGTAGTGGATTTAACAATTAAAAGGCCATTGTTGACCTTGATTGCAATGAGAGAAAATTCAAAGACTTAAAAGAAAATGTGACTTTTTAATGTAGGGTGAACTATGGCGTATAGGTAGATTAACGGTGCGAACTACAATAATAACACAAATTATTAAAAAGATGCTTAAAAAACTAATGAACAATTATTGAGTTTTGAAAATCTCAAACAAGGTGCAAAATCTGATAGTTTGAATGGAGGAACATGTTAATCTAAACTCACTAATAAAAAAGGTAGATAATTTACATTTAACAAAACAGACTCAATGACAAGCAAGGTCAACTATTGTCAAGGTCAACCATTAAGCACTGAACTTTAATTACTTTAAAATAAAGCTTAAAGTAATGAGCAGTGAGTGTAAAATACTCAAATACAGAAATGTATAAAGTTGAAAGTCTCACGTAATCTACGCTGTTCAAAGTCAATAGACTTTTCTGTGCATTATAAGCACAGATTTTAAATGAATTCATGCTATACACTTTCCTATCAATAGTTTGCTTCATTAAAATATCATGGCCCCTTTTCCATGTCCATACACAATTACTGTATTTCCTTCATGTCAACAGATTTTCTTTTATGGATGAGCCACGTGTTCAGCAATCCTTTACTTATGTATAGTTTTCTACCATGTTAAGTATTTCTATGCTTCTAGTATCTTAAACATTGTCAGTTCCTTGTGCCTTCCAGTTTGGAACATTACTTCAGGGGTAGCCATGACCTCTAACTTAATAAATACTTAGATCTTCCAAGTTTCAATACTGGTAGGTACTATATTATTGAGGACTCAATTTCAAGTAATAGAAACCCAACTCAAAGTAACTTAAGCAAAAAAGGGCATTTATTGGTTCACATAACTGAAAAGTCCAGGGGGTATTTAGCTTCAGGCACGGTTGGATCCAGGGGCATAAACATTGCCATCAAGACTCAAGTCTCTCCATCATTTGGCTCTGCTTTCCTCTGCACTGGTTTCATTCTTTTACTGGCTTGTTTGACATGGTGGCCCTGTTGGTTTTTTAATCCTACAAAGTTAAGTAACCTCAGTAAACAGAGCTGAGCATCTCCTCCACAGTTCAGTAAAACTCCACAGTTGAGTGTCACTGGACCATTTTGAATCACATGACCATTCCTGAACCAGTCATTATGGTCAAGGAGATGGACTATGCAGACTGATCAGGTCTGAATTACATGCTCATCCATGAAGTCTAAGGTTGGGGTCAGAAGGTCTGAAAAATGTGGCCTGAAAAGGAGGTGGCTCTGAGAAACATCAGGAAGTTATCACAAAGAGATAGATTAGACATCGAAAATTGATGCCAATGAGACCAGGTATTTAAAAAAAAAAAGTTTAATCTCTGCTCACAAAGATGAATGGTTAACAGCTGGCATTACTTCCTTGACAATAAAAGTTTTTGGAAAAACATCATGAGGGCTAAGTTTGTCCTGTCCTCAGGGAGTTTGTAATCCATCTGAATGGAAAAATCATGTCCAGTAGTATACTTTAGATGTTAAAATAGTTTTATATAAGTAAACTCAGTGGTCATGAGTCCGAGAGCCCAATTATCTTGTTGCTGTGAAGCTGGACAAGAGCCTCCCAATGGCAGATGATTCTGTGAGGCTATTCATGTCAGTGGTAAATTTAAGTTCAATGGAAAACTCCTAGTGTTCCTTTAAGTCTTTTGTCCAAAGTGGTACATTTCAGATTCACTGCTTTGTTATTGCAAAAGAGGAATAGACAGTGCTTTTGATCTGCTGTACTCCTTTAGTTCTGGTAGACAAGAGTTCCAGAGCTGAAAATGATCATATATAGGCATAGAGGCTTATTCTGCACTTAAAAAGGGAGGAGGGGCTGCTGCTGCTGGTCAAGGAACGTACAGCATGATCCGTCCTGTTGTGAACATTAAGTCCTGGTGTGGTGAAACGCAGGCTGTCGCTGTTCAAAAGTCCTTGGTGGAACTGGGTATGTTGTAGTTTTCTCAAGGCAAAGTCAGTCTGATTGCAGCAACATGTCAAGAAAAAAGGCAGGTGAGAGCAGAGTAGAGAGGCAAGTAGGGTTCCTTCAGCAGGGCCAGCCATACCAATAATCAGGATATGATCTGGAAGAACAGGCAGATTAATATCGAAGCTCTGTAAACAAGTTTGCACCCTGATTAATTCAGGGACAATCCATAGGGCTTATTGTGATCTTAAAGGGCCAATCAAGTGCAGTAGCTTTCAACTTCCTGCTCCGCCCCAAAACTTTCAGCTCGGGAGAAGTCTATATTATATCCTCAATACTGAACTGAGGTGTGTTTAGAAGCCTATGCTATACCTGGGACCCCTAAGGTTGGGAGAACCAGGTTCTTCAAGGTTAGCCCTACTTTCTTTGGTAATCAAGTCTTTATCTTCTGTAACTCAGCTCATGAGAATCATCTTATAGTGTTAAGGTCTCAGATTAGTTGAATGGTGCTGAGAGACTTAGATGAGTTCTGAGGCATGGAGATAGTAGGTCAGACGTCAGCTTTGAGTTGTAGGCATTTTTTTTCCTTTTTAATTAAACCATCAATTCTATATACAGCAAACATTAGACTCTAACAGATGTTCATCCTCACCATAAGCTCCTCATTTTGACAGGATTAAGCAGAATGACTGGCAACGTAGATGAGTTTTTCTGTAAAGTACGGGAGAGAAAACAATGAGCTGCTATTTGAAGGTAGCAGAGAAACAGTGAGTTTGTAGATGATTTCTTCTTTACAAATAATAGTTGTATATATAAGGAGACCAGTCATTTATTTTCATTTGTTGAGGGTGGACAGTGTAGAGTAACCAAACTTAGGCCTTGACTGATGATTTGTAGACTGAGTCATGTAGTCACGATTCGTTTAACGGATGAGACAAAAAGAAACCATACTTAACATTTAACCAGTGCATTCGTTATACAAGTTGAGGACAGCTGGCCCTTAAGTGGACTGTGAAGGAATGTGATTTTCTCATGACATGAATCAAAAGTTTACTTGTTTAATATGATCTGGTCTGAATTCAAATCCTTCCTGTAGAAACAGGTAAGTTGTCTTAATGCTTGAAAGTATCTTATGGCAAGAAATGAAGTCAGCCACACTGAATCAGTATGATACAATTTCAAGACAGATGAAATGCCATGAATACATCTGCAAGAACGAAGGGCTGTGGTCTTGTGACATGAAGAAGCAGCAGTATGAAGCTCTTGTGTCTGATAAAATCCTCAGCTGCAGGCTTCGTAGTTTTTTTTTCCTTCAAGTCAGTGTACAGTTCCAGCAAAAAAGGTAAATGACAATGCAACTTGAGATGTTCAGCATGGAAGCTATCATGGCCCGCTCAAAGGGCCTACTTCCAAATATTCTTAACAGTTGGTGGTTATCAGGCATCAAAAGATCCACTTTAAAAGGACACCTTCTGATGGATCAGATGAAAAATTTCTATTGCCACATTTGAAGTCACATATACAAGAATGGATGTTCAAAGATCGTCTTTTCTGGATCCAGTGTTAAAAGCAGTTAGAGCTGAGTATGTATAATTTTGAAGCAGAATAGGCAGGTACGTCAGTGGTGATGAAGATTTTTTAAAATAAAAGGTCATTTGCTCATTCACCTGGAAACAGCAGCTAAATTGAAATAAAACCAGTGCAACTGCCACTGATTGAGTCGTAGTGACTTGTATTTTGAGAAACAGAGGATAACCAGGTACTCTTTTATGTTGCCAGTATTCTGAATTCTTTCATAATGGCTATCCCTTGCACATGTAGTACCACGGCCTCGGATGAGCGGTCCAGCATTCAAGTTGATCTAATATGGCCTCAATGAGGCATTAGCTTCACCACCTGTGATTCAGGTACCAAGGAGCATCGAGACTTCAGTCACGTTATTTCAAGTACCACGATAGTATCTGATGTGTGAAGGACGTTGGCTAAGGGGCGGTTGTCAGTGTATGAATTGCAGAGTATATCCAATCCCAGGGATCACTGGAAGTCCATCTGTGTGTAGAAAGCTGTTAATCTGTGTACGTTTGACACCATGGAACTACTATGGGGGGCAAAAATATGACCATTTTCTGGCAATTTTTTGAACGTATACACAGTAAGTATTCCTAAGAATGTTCACCACGTTAGGTAGAGGTACAGATCAGAATGTCATTCAGGTCAAACATACTGTTGGCAAGGGCAGTAGTTTTCAAACTGTTCTCTGAAGAATTGTGAATGTTGTAAGGAATTCTCCTGAGGTCTCACCAGGATGGTAAAGGAAGATGCTCATGATGGGTTTCGGGCCCCCCACTCCTGCTTCATCCAGAGCAGCTTCACTTACTCTGGGTATCCACATGGTTTTCATTCAGTGGGCTTCATGGCCACAAAGCCTTTGGAAAACCAATGATCTAAGAGTAAGTTGTTCACAAAATGCTGAAATACAAAAAATAGATCATAGAAACCAGCAACTGTGTGAATAAAGCCTGTGGTAAGCCAAGGTGTTCTATAAATCCTTCTCTAAAGTGGATCACATTACAGAATGGAGTTAAAGTTTTATATAAATCCTGATCACTTGAAACTGCGCTTGCAAGGCTACAGGTAGTAAGAGATAATAGCCCTGGGGTTTTTGCATTTAGCATATAGCTGCAAAATGCACTCATTTCTTCACAAGCATCATTCCAGTAAGTCCATGGTTGGATGACTTCAAGCACTGATCTCAACAGGCAGCTCAAGTTCTATTATCTCCTTCTCTACCCTCTTTCCTTTTCTTCCATCCCTCTCCTCCCACACCTAAGAATCAACGTCCTTGAACTACAATAGGTTTACATTTCAATTCTAGGGACAGAAAGTATATCGATAAATGTAACACAACTCATCTAACTTGGTAGCAGGATTAACTTTCCCATTTCTCCCCAAATTCCCTCCCCTGTCCCATATCCCCCCCCAATCTTCTAGAGGTTCCTCTGACAGAAAATAAGGTCAAGATGCAGGTTTCTTGATGAAGACATACTAATTTAAGCAGTTGTCAAGGTAAAAGGGGGTCTCAAAGATGCTTATTCTTGGATCTCTATGGTAATCTGTTGGCGATCGTGAAGCACTGGCCATACTCCTCATTCCATTGAAAGGAATGTTGCAAAAACAGTATTCTGTGCTTGATTAAACTTAGGACACACTGGGCTAAGGAGCTCAGCGAGGCTCTTCGTTACAAGCCTTCTGAGATTCTTCAACATACTACACTGCATTGTGAATCGGGAGGGGACACATATTTTACCAATTTACTGATCTACAGAAGTTCCTACACGGTATCTGTCTCATATATCTATACGTACATTGGAACAGCGCTGCTCTAGGAATATATATGGCTGACTTTGCGTACATACTAGTTTAGGTATAAAGGACCATATATATCTCACCAACTAGGCCATCTCTGGAACACCATCAAGATGGATGAAAGCTCTAAAAGCAGATTTCGTTTCTCGTTGGGTAGTCTATTAGATGAACGCGTGTCTTGTAGGCGGGGCAATCTGCCACTCTGGAGATAGTCTGTTCTTAAACTTTAGGGGTGCTGCCACGGAATTCCGATCTAAGTGCAGCTAGCACATTTATGCCATCCTGTCTGACTGAGGACAACAGATCAGGAAGTTGGAAACTTTCCCGGGGTTCCCAATCTCCAGCTGTTTTTAACACTGTAGGTAAAGTAGAGGTTAATTCTAAAGAGAATACTGGACTGGGAGTCAGAAGGCCTGGTCTCTACCACTTTATAGCTGTGCTACCTTGGAAACCTTTTAGATTTCTATTTCCTTATTTACAAAAAGGGATTATAGTTTATTTTGACAACTGAGATTAATGCATGTAAAAGTGCTTTGAAACTGTAAAGTGCTATATAAACATAAGGGATTACCATATAGGTTCCACCTGGATATATCAAGAGGTCTTTTCTGGAATCTGGAGTTTTGTGAGATGCTGTTAGGTAAAGGGATTCCTTGGTAGAATTTCTCACGTGTGATAAGTTCTGGTTCCTGAGTAATCCCAATGAAGATGCTACGAGTTAACTGTGCCATTGTCTCAATCCCGAAACTGGTCAGATTATGTTTTCTCATTCAGTAGGCTACTACAGATTTGAAGTGGAAAAACAGGGTCCAGTAACCTTGATGGGATCCTAGATACTTCATGAACTTCAATCATTTGAGAGTGTGGGGTGTGGTCCAAAGATTCTCTCAAAAAGATGTTGTCATTCTTCAGCGTTGACAACTAGAAGTCCCCTGGTCCAAATTTATGATGTGTCTCTGAAGACTTTAACTTAAAACTGAAATGCACACTCATGGAACAAACTGGGCCTTTGTTGTGATAAAACAGCTTCAACTATTTGGCTTGAGTTTGACTTCACTATAAAGGGCTGTGCTGAATATGGGTAGAACAGGATAGGAGTCGAGGTGAAGGCCACATCATGATGGCTATAAAGCCTCTTGAGTCACAGTGGTCCACTGGAATGGTGTCTTCTTCAGTAGTAAGGTGGTAGGAATCACCAAGGGCAAAAATCCAGGTACCCGATCTGTAGACGGATGGAACAGCACGAGGAAGGTGGTCAGAAGATCCAGATGAACACTCAGCAAACAGGAGGCACAGGACTGGAAGGGACAGGGACAAAATAGATAACATGTATAGAATTACAAACAGGACTCTTAACACCTGGTCTGCGATCGGCACATTATCTGCCTGACAGGAACTAACTCTTGACAAGCCTGATTTAGAAGCTGACAGGTGATAGATGGGGAGGAAAATGCCTTATGATTAACTATCAGCAATGAGAAGAGCAGACAGTTCTCCGGCAGTTTCCTGAGTCTTGAGAACAAGCTGTCTCAGTGAAGTAACAAACGGAAACACATACTTTGGGGAGTAATCTGATTGTATTCAGCCTGCTGGGCAGTGAATGGTGGGGAAGAATGTAGTGGCTCCACGGGAGATTAAGTGCTTTTCTCAAACTCTCATCCCTTTAAAAACTGCCCTTAATTTTCACTTTAACAAGATTATATACTGAGTGATAGATAAGCAGGCATCCTGACGCTGGTCCTTGCACCCATCTGTGGGCAACAGTTGGTCCTTTCTTTGTTTTAGGGCTCCCTAACTATTTTTAAATTTACAACTAAAAAATAAGAAAATGAGAAATAAAGGAGGAAACATGGCTGACTTTACCTCTCATCAAAGGTAATTAGGCTAACACAGCTTATGACTGCTCTCTGAATTTCTATCAAGCGGCAGCAGGTGTGGGCAAAGACAAGGCCCCCGTTTTCAAGGTATTACATTTGTTAAGTGCTTTTGATATTGTGTTAGATTGAAAAAAAAAAAAAGGGACAAATTAGAAAATGGAAAACAAGGGTTATTTCTTTTCTTAGAAATGACAAATATTCTTTTTTATGGAAAACAACAAGTACCGTAGTTCACTTTGGACAGAGTGTCGTCCCGTTCACACCAAGGCTGTGGCAGAAACTCAGGTTTCCTAGTTCCCGGTAACAGTCATTGTTGGTGGCAGTGCTTGCTCAGTTGTCTCGTCTCTTTTTGCAAAGCAAGGTTGACAGTTCCCAAACTCGGAAATAAAAATATCCAGTGCCAGAGTTTCTGCCACATCCTGATAAGTTCTTCCAGGTGCCAGGTCCAGTTCTTGAAAATCTGGAATTGCCCTCTGGCTACATTGAGAACTGTTTGCTTCAGGGAGTGCAGAGCACTGTAGAGAAACCTCCTATCCTGGACAGCTCATGTTTTTTCACAGAATTTCAAGCTTTGAGTTCCAGTTGTTTTTTTTCCCCTCCTTTCTCCTGAGGAAAGCATCTCATCATCAGTCTTACGATTCTTTTGAGGTACGTCCAGACTTAATTACAAAAGAGCTAAATGACCAACACACATATTCCTCCCAAACAGTCATTTCTCTGGAAGTGAGGTCTTTTATCTCTGCCCTTTTGGTAGAAGGAACAGTCAACTGGTTTTTCAGACATTTGTATTGTATGAAATAGCAGAACTGGCTCACACCTAACCAGACGAAATACACTTAAATGTGTTTGTGTTCACTTGTTTAGAGCTGTACCACTGGTAAGCACCACTCCACAATATGCAAATGTTTGAAATCTAAGTGTTCAAACATTTTTATAGTGTTTGCTGGATGATGGCCTAGAATTTGATAAAAGCAGGTGACAACAAAGAAGCAAAAAGTGGCACTTGGGCCATCTTAGTAACACTTTTGCAAGCGATTAGAATACAAGGCAGGCCAGGAAAAAGTCAAGCTTTTTAACACTTCCAAATCTACTGATTGAAGTTTCAGCAGAAGTTCTAACAAAACTTTTCACAGAATGTTAACCTTCAATTAATAAAGACAAACCCCCAAATAGCTTCAGGAATTCCCCAACTGGTTCGGTCTGAGTGAGCTGGCTTGCTAAAAAGTCATCTGCACCATTAACTAACTGGACTTGGCAGCACCATTAAAATAAAATAAAATAAAATTAAAAAGCCTGTTCACTACCAACCATCCAGACTAGGGATATAAAGTAGGAGCAAGTAACGGATGGCAACTATGGTGGTGGGAAATGGGTCAGTGAAAGTCAGAAGGTCGTCAGGCACCAATATAAGCAGCAGAAAACAGTTGTCGGGCCAAGGATTACATCGGTTTCTTGGTACTAGAGAACACATCCACTCCTAGTTTTAGCTGCTTTTTATAATAGGTGCCATGATACCATATTTGAGGCCAACCTTCAGGCACCCCACGGTGAAAGCAAAGGACTCAGAATAGAAGCCAAGCAGTGGAGTGTTGTTACCCAGAATGTTCATTATGCATAGAAACAGCTCACATATCTCAGGGACTCACACGGGGGCGTCAGATTGGTTGTGAAGGGTCCCAAAGGACATCTAGGCCTCAGTTTCCTCCCTGTGGCATAAAGGATTGTGGCTCTTAACTTTTCTGGGTCACAGTCCCCTTGAGAAAACTTGCTGGCAACGGATCCTCACTCCCCTAAGATGCATAATCCCACTAATATCTGCAAACGATTTCAGGGAGTTTGGGGATATCCAACTCCAAGGTCCCCAGCTTCAAAAACCCAAGGAATGGGCAAGTGCCAAGTTTTCTCACAACTTAAAACAAACAAACAAACAATACCATCCCTTACGTACACCGGCGCTTTGCAATTTACAAAGCGCTTTCAATCCCACAAACATCGACAGGCAAAGGAGGAAACTGAGGCGCAGACAAATTACAGAGTGACTTGCTTAAGGTCACTCGGCCAGCTGGTGGCTAGGCCCGGAAGCAAACCCAGCTCTTCCGACTCCGGAGCTTGTCTCCCCACCCCGGAGCTGCCGCCAGAGCTCCCGCCCCTCACTAAGGCGGCATAAGGAGGAAAAGGCAAAGCAGAAAGCCCACCACCAACCATCCCCCGGCTCCTTCTTGCCCCCCCAACTGGGTCCTAGCAGGCCCCGAAGGGTGGCGCCAGGCCTCCAGGCCGGCCGCGGCCACCCCCGCCTCCCCGGCCGCGCCAAATCCCGCCGCCGCCTCCCCGGGAGCGGGGCGGAGCAGCTGCCCGCCGCCGCCGACCACCCGGACGACTCCTCGTCGAATCGCAAACGCATAGGCCGCCGCCCGAGTTCTGCGTACGAGAAGAAAGACGCGGCGCGAGCGCCAACGGCCACCGGGCGCGCGCCGCGGCGGCCGGGCCTGCGCCCCAAGAGCTGGATGCCAGAGCAGGAGAAAGAGCCGCCAACCGATCGCTCGATCGACCGCGCGCCCGCTCCTTCGCCCTACCAGACCCGGGAGGGGGGGAGGGCGCGCCAGGGCTTCTTCGAGTTAGGGGCCTGACTCCCCGGCGACGAGACAAGATGGCTCCTCCGGTCCGCACCGCAGCTACCGTCCCGGCTGCGTCGCTCGGCCCGCCCCCGGTACTGTTTCTTTAAATGGCGGAGAGGGTCAGGAAAGCAGGAAGAGAGGCGCGCGCTCTCACGTGACAGGGGCGGGCCCAGGTAGCAAGATCCGGTCACGTGACCACACGAGCCCCACCAATCAGAAGGCGTTGTATCCGGGCGGGGGCGGGAGGAGCTGCGGCTCCGCGATTGGCTGAAAGCGCCGCGGAGGCCTCGGGGGCTTGGGGCGTCGGGGAGTGCGCGAGGCGGCTGGGGTTGTATGCGGGAGACAAAGCGGTGGTTGCGGTGACCGCGGTAGCAGCAGCGAGGAAGCCCGAAACGCCGAATTTCGTGGTGCTGAGTACTAGTAGCATCTCATCCTGCACGGCGCACGGGCTGCTGGTTTCGCGGCGGCGGCGGCAGCGGCGGAGGCGGCGGCGGCGGCGGCGGCGGCAGCAGCAGCAGCACATGGTTCCAAGAGCGCGCTGCGGTTGTTGGGTTCCAATTCTGTGGGGAGGGACAAAGGCAGCTGCGAGCGCTGGGCAACGCCCGGCCGGGTGGTGCGCTCGCCACTGCCCTCGACCCGGCCTTAATATCTGGGACTAACTCGTCTCTGTGAGGAGGGCGCCACGGGGCCGAGGCCCGGAAGGGGCCTGACAGGCGGAGGCCGCTAGCTGAGGGGAGTGGGGGAGGGGCGCTGGCCGCCTGAGGAGATTTGGGCGGGTCAATTCAGAGGCGTTGTAGTGGTTCTGTGTGAGGTCACTCGCCTCAGTGCCCGGAGGAGCTTGAGGCAGTACAGCAAGCTAGGTGTGGTCTGGGCTTTAGAAACGTAAGTCGGCCGTCGCGAGCATAGGAGCTCCTTCAGTTGAGAGTGGTGAAGCGGGCACTGAGGTCGGATGTACTCCATCGACAACGTGGTCGCCAGTCGGGGGCCAATTTAAAGATCCTGGGATACGTTGGTGGTTAAAGACATGGGTGATGATACGGTTTTCTGACAAGTTGCTTCGGTTCCGGTTGGTAAGTTTCCGGATTGGTAAATTTCCTGAGGAAAACAGACGAATCGCTGGCAGAACGGGAAGATGGAGCAGCAGTAAAACCGCCTACTCCAGTACCGTCGACTCTGGACCATCCACTTTCAACTCATTGAACTCTCGAAACGTAACACGAAGGCTCCTTAAGATTACAGATTTGTGACGTCGTTCTCTTCAAAATATCACATCGTAGTCTTTGAGGAGGTTTAAAAAATAACGGGGAAATCGATAGTAGTTTCTGGCATCGCTGTATCTATTTTGGGTAGATATTAGGTGACGTTATCGAACTATAAAGAGCACAGACGTACCAGCTTTCTCTGGAAGAAATCCTGGAAAACCGATTCCATTAAAAGTTGTATTTCCCAATTAGTGGGTAAAGGACTGGAGAACGCACTGCACTCATGGCTTTCACAAATTACAGCAGTTTGAATCGAGCTCAGCTAACCTTTGAATATCTGCATACGAATTCGTAAGTATCTTGTAGGTGCCACTGAGGTCACAGATAATTCATTCCTTGATAGTAATATGGAAATTCTTTCGCCATCAAATTTTGCTTTTTCCTTTATGGGATGTATCAGTGAATAAGTCTTGAGCTCTATAATGAAGAACAGATCAGTGAAATATCTGTTGCTAACCCAGAAGAATACGACTTCATTTATTACATCAAAAATTTGAGCAGATGCAACCTTTATTTCTTTGAAGTCAGCATGTTGAGCTGGGTAGGTGTTAGGAATTGAACAACTACTGTTCATTGGATCTCCACAAATTGAACTCTTCTTTCATCAGCTGGTTTTTCTCTTTAGCGGTAACAGCCAAAGTAGTTGGGTTATAACGAACTTATAAGTGGCACATTTACGTCCATTTTTTACAAAGGGAAAAAAAGAATATGCATAAATTACAACTTGTAAGAAGAAATTGAAGTTTTTTTTTTTTTTTTCAGCACTTGACTGTGTTTGCTGGGAAATCCTTCCCTACATCCACTATAGTTTGTGTAAGCTCAGCAAGAAATGTCAACTTTAAAAACCCATGATTTAAGTTTTTCCCAGTATGCGTGCAAGTCACAGAATGTGTTCATGAAGAAATCACTCCACATTTGGTCTGGAATGTTTTAGGGTTATTAATTTTTATGCCTTCTCTCTTGGAAATAATCCTGGAGGGTATTGATTACTTTGTGTTTTTATACTTTATCAGTTTTGAGAGAAAGGTAAGTATGCTACCATTTTAGAACCTGGAGAGGTGATTGAGTAAAGGAATGGCTTCAAGTTACCTGAAGAACCATCTTCCCATGTGAGAACGTGCACTTAAGTTACTCAGTACAATAATTTTTCAATGGGAAAGGACATTTGTGACTCCTGTAGTTTTTTCTTTGCTATTTTTTTTTAATCGAGGAAATTTTCTGAGTAATGAATTTCCAAACAATTGGAGCCCGTTTTTTCGTTTTTTAGGAAACTTAGTTCTAGAACATACCAGCATACCCACACTTAGTGGCACCTAGGTGGATCCTTATGCTTCACATGGTGAATCTGAAATCCAGCAATCCAGTGTTGATCAAAGGTTTCTCAGCTAGTTGGAGTATGGCCTTGGGCAAAACCTAGCATTTCCTTTATAAATATTTGAACTTCCACGTTAAAAACAAGCAGTTGAAGGTCATTTAGATGCTCATAGATCATTCATTGTGTTTGACAAATGGTTGTCTCTTCTGAATCTTGGAGCAAGATGCCAAATTTGGATTGACTGTATGATATAGCACTTGAAGACCACCAGCGGGAGTTCTTGTTCCACCTTCTCCAAAGGCTTTGTTAAAAAATAACACCAGCAGCAACTAATTGCCCCATGCCAGTTTTAAATGCCCTCTAAAATACTCTCTATAGTAACCCTGCTAGGATAAGGATTATAACTTTTGCATTTGAAGAAGCAGCCTCAAAGAGATTAAGTTACATGCTAAAGGTTGCAAAGACCACTGCTGAATGGTGGGTTTAAGGCAGTTTTATCTGGCTGCAGTCTGGTTAGAACTGTCAGCCATTAGGCAGTATTGACTGGTCTTTCCTTGTTTATTAAGATTTGTTTCTCACTTTAAGTCTTTAATTTTAGTTTCAGTAAGTCTCCGATATGGGAACGCCAGGATAAGTTTTTGCTTTGCAACTAGTTTCAAGATTTTAATAGTGGTACCCTGAATGTATTTCTCTATTGAAAACACTTTTTAAAGTTTCGAAGGCAGTGACTCATTACTTGAAGTGATGGTAGATGTACCAGGCTTTAACTGGTGTAAAGTCAGATTCAGAAAGGGAAGGGTTTGTCATAATACTTTCTCTTTTTTAATTTTTAAAGATTTTATTTATGCATAAAGGAACTGGGGCACAGGCCAGCAGTGCAGGAAGAGAGACAGTGGGGAACAAAACAGGCAGATCGACAGAAGTATACTGCTGAGGGGAACAGTGGGCAAGGCAGGAGAGGTCTGCTGCACCATGTGGGCCCCCTCCCTGGCCAGGGATCAAACTCGTGCAGTTGTGCTGTTGATGCTTCACATTGTGGCACTCAACCTGCTGAGCCACCAGGGAGGCCCTTTTGTTGTAATTTTTAAAACAAGACTCTTGTAAAGTGTCTGATATCTACATTATCATGAGTTATGAAAGAAGTAGCCCTTTTTTAAAAAAAAAATTTATGCATACAAGAACTGGGGTACAGGCCAGAGATGTGGGGAGGTTGAAAGGATTCACCAGAGACAGAGTAGGGAGCAGAACAGGCAGATTGACTGAAATACACCGCTTGAGGGGAGCAGTGGGCAAGGCAGGAGAGGTCTGCTGCACCATGTGGGTCACCTTCCTGGCCAGCGGCAGGGATTGAACTTGTGCTACGGTCTGCATCACAGGGCGGCACTAAACCCACTGCGCCACCAGGGAGTCCCAGAAGTAGCCTTTTTTACCTCCCATTTAGTGTAGATTTGTGAGGGGAACTCGGACTAAAATGGTGGAAATCTCTAGTGTAGTGGAAAGAGCATGGGGTTGGGAGCTAGTCAGGCTTGACTGAGTGGCTTGACTGAATATTTTGGGCAAGTCAACTGCTCAGAGCCTCAAGTTTTTCTGTCTATAAGACAGGGCTAATCTGACTGGTTATGAGGATTATATAAGGTAATGTTTATAAAGCAATGTTGTACACAACATTGAATAATGATGGTGATTATTCTCTTTATAATAGCTAATGTAAACTGAAAGTTGGTGTTTGTGTTGGGTGCTAGTCATTAAACAGATAAGTTCTTAGTAACTTCTGGAGAATTTGTTGGAGACAGTAATTGAAACTTTTTCGGGTTTTTAGTAATGGTTAGTCTCGGTTACATCAACATTAAGGTTTAAAACAGTCTGGCAAAACCTCTATCTTTGGCCTTTAATACTGGATTTTTGCTTATATGAGATGACAAAAGTTAGGGTTTTTAAATAAAAGAAATAAAAGGCTGCTGCTGCTCTTTGGTGTACTAGGTTTTGTAACTGCTAATTAAAAGTTGAGCAATCTAGGTTGTTTATTCCTGAAGCAATAGTCATATTCCTCTGGTAGAAGATGCATAAATAAAGTCTCTCTTTGCTAAGTGGTTTGGTAGAGCAGGATGCCTGCTTTCTCTGGGAAAGGACATTTAATAACCTGCTATCTTGGCCATATCATTTTGGTTTTATCTGTATGTTGACTGAATGTAAATAAACCCATCATGTTTTGAGACTTAATATTTCTTAGACTTACATAATCCTCTTGAAATGGAGGTTTACACTAAATATATTGAAGCCATTTGTATGTAAAATATATCATCGTGATTAGCTTGAGAATAATCTTGATTTAAATTCAGACAAACACTTTTATTAACAAAAATGAATTTACACCTCAGTTTATCACTTCAAATAGTGATCTTCAAAACTGTTTTGATCATTGCACAAAGGTCATAAAAGCTACAGTCAGTTGAAAATGAGAAGGGTTGTTAAAAATCTGCTTTCCAGATGATTGATCCTTATATCTCATGCAAAAGGATCTTTAGGTCTGTGAAGAAAAGAATTTCCTTTAATATTTATCCAGCTGTTTCTACTGCAAGTGTCAGCTAGTAGTAATGGGCACACTTTTTTTGAATGTTATTTGGGAAAAAAGGGGAACTTACGCCACTGGTATGTTTCAATCTTAAAATTTTGAATGAAAATTGAACGCTGGTTTTAGCATTTGTTAGTAGATCCACCATTAGTCATTTGGCAGTCTGGAGAAGATTCTGAGTATTGTCTCTCTCCAGGAGTTGTCACAAAATGCCCCTTTTATGAAGTGTCAGTACATATCACAAAAGTATCCCTTAGCTACATCTTGAAGATACCAGTTAACTTATCTGGTATGTTTGTGATATTTCCTTATTTAATTTTATTATTCCACACATACTGTGTTGTGCATTCACGTTATAGTCTCAGTTATGTTCTTGCTTATTTTCCTGACCTATGATTTCTGAACATACTTATGAAATTCCTTGGCAAGTTAAAGTACAGATGTTGATGGCACAGCAGACTTCTGTTGTTGCACCCACTGCTCCAGTGTATTTCAGTACATCTGCCTGTTTTGCTCCCCACTCTGTCTGGTGAATCCTCTCACCATCTCACACCCCTGGTCTACATGCCAGTTCTTGTATGCATAAAAAAATCTTTTTTTAAAAAAGTACAGATATACAGTAAAATTGGTCTATATTTGTATATAACAGTTTTAAAAGTTTAAAAATATAGTGTGGAAAACTAAATTCTCTTTACATTTCTAAGTCACTTCTAAATCAAACAGAAAATGACTGGTTGAAAATTTACAAGCAAATGTTAGATTTACTTTGTAAATTCAGCAAATCACCTTAATTTTTCAACTAACTTTTCCTTATTTCATGGAATAATCACAGAATGCTTTTCTTGTTTGGTTGGTAATCTGAAGAATTTAGTATGATTAAAAATATGGGTGCTGGGTTTTTTCTTAATTGTTCTTTTCCTTATAAATTAAGGATTGGATTTTGATCAGAAGAATTCGAGCTTTATTTCCTAGACTAATTGGATGTAAAATTTCTACTTTTTGTTACAACATTGAGGTGCTGCTTTTGGATTAGCAACAGACACATTCACTGATCTCATAGGGAAAAATCCTAAAATTCCAAAAAGTCCTGTTAATTTAATTCTAAATTTCCATTTTGAGGAGGAAAAACTGGTGTTCCTGAACAGTTCAGTGTTGGGCATTCATCTTATAAAACATTTTACAATTTTAAACAATAGTAAGTGAGCCTACATACTTTACTTAATATTGGTATTTTTCAATCTAAATTTGCAGACATTTTCACTTACTGGCTGAAATTTTATATACAAAAAAATGGAATAGTTAATTTTTTTTATTGATGGTTATATGTGGGTTAGTGATTTTATATTTATTTAGAAGTTAATTTTTTTTATGTCTAGGTAGGCACATCCTGCTTTTATTTGATGAAGACTATTGGGAAATAGTACAAATTAAAGAGAATTTAAATAAAGTTGTATCTTACACATAAATATAAGAGTTCTGAATAACATGGTAATTTGTGTTTTCACCCAACCCAAACTTTGAGCAGCCTCACAGGAGAGATGATAATTGACTTTTCTCCTTGAAGGGTTTACTTTAACAGGGTTCTTAGGAGACGACTCCCAATTCTTTGTGCTCCCAGGAAAAATTAAGAGGAGTGTGGAATTCCTTTTTCTAATGTGGAAGACGTTCTGCCTATAGCCAGAATTTGAGAAATTTAGAGTCATTCTTCCTTTTGTCTCACTTTCAAATGGAATGTTTTTGCTTATAAATTGCATGAAAGTGAATAGGTTTTCTTTTTTCATGAGTACAACACACACAAGGTATTGGTAAAACTAATACTAACATATTATTCATTAAGCATGCTTAGAGATGCAGAAAGTGAGCTGGTTACAGGCAATTAAAGGTAAAATGCGGCATTTTTCCTAAACAGAAAGAGAATATTGCTCTTAGCAATAGAACTACTGAGAGGAATCTTCTAATGCTTTACCGTTACTCACATAGTAAAAATAAGCATTCTGAGTAGATAGGACTTGATTATCACTTGAGGATTAGTAAACTCTGGAAGGACTTGAATTGTGAAGTTTAAATTTCTGTAAATTGGTAATGCAGATCAATTTTTTGATTTTTTTCCTATAAACTTTAATATTTCATAACCATGATTTTTATTAGAATTTTAAATTCAGTTTCATATAACTCTTTTGCTGATTCTTAGTATTTATCATTTCAGAACTACTCATGAATTCTTGTTTGGTGCTCTTGCTGAACTGGTTGATAATGCAAGGTAGGTAATGTTTAGGTAAAATATAGTCTGTCTTTGAAACTTTTTGGGTAGTTGCAACCTTTATCTCAGAAGACCGAGAAGCCAGTACCATAGCAGCTGCAACTCCTGAGAGGCTGCTTATCCAAAAAGTGATTTTTTTAACAAAAGCATATTAATTGATACTTTCACTTTACTTGAACTGTAATTCATTTTGCTGTGTTCTAGCCTAAAAATAGTGAACTTTGGAGGCAAAGCCACCTTCCCTCCTGTATTGTTAGAACAAGATAATTACATTGAAACAGAAGGAATTAATATAGAAACTTAGGAATCAGATTAATGGGACAAATTGATTTAATTTGTGCTGCCAGTACGCTACCTACCATTCTGCATCTTCCCCCAAAAATGTATTTTTTATTGTCAGGTGACTCCAGTTCATCAAAACATCTTTGATTGTTAGCATCTATGCTCAGAAGAAATCCTTCAGCATTGTCTTACAGTTCCTAGTGATGGTAGCTTTTAAATGTTACTGTACATGTTAGAATAGAACTTAGGGTTGCCTTGGAGGTAAACTAATAGCAGTCTAAATCAAGATTCTATTTATAATTTTATTAAAATATTGTCTTATTTCTGAATGCAGATAAAAGTCAAAATTGAATGCAAATATAATGCTTTATTAACCAGGCGTTGGTGATTAATGAAGAGAATAAGAACAGAAGTATTTGTAAACATTCTCAGCTAATGAGCTTGCTGATAATTTTCTGTTGTCTGTGTTAATACAGACCTATAACATTATTACTTTTATTGTTGTTAACTGGACTGCTTATGAAAGTGTGCTACTTAATAAGTTTAACAAGACAACTCCAATTTTGTTTCAATCCTGATTGACTCATAATTTTTACATTCAATTTAAATATGTAGCTTAATGGAACTCTGTATGATTTTGTTACTTGTTAGCTTAGTGAGACCATAGTTTGCAGTGGCAGGCTGGTTTTTTTTGCACAGTATGGTAGACTAGAGATTCCTGGGAGTATGTATACATGCGTATATGCCCAAATTTTGCCAACTCTCACACTTGAAAAGGATTTTTATAAGACTTTATATCTCTAGAACTGTATGGATTTGAGTGGGTTTTTGCATTTAAAAAATAATGAAAATCTCCATGCCTCATTTTCCTTGACTGTAGTTGGCAGAATTGGATTAGTTACTTCAAGCCTTCATTGATGACTGCACTTATATTTCAGCCGATGGCTGGAGTATAATGGGGTGCCCCAGCTTTCAGGGTTGAAAGGATAATATTACATAGAGGCTTGTGAGTCAGACTGCTGACTGCAATGTATGTACCACAAGACTTGACCTTTTTTGTAGTCTTTGTGGCTTTTTTTTGCCATTTAATAACTTGGTGAGAAAAATAATGGACAAGTTATTGGAAGATATTTTATGATTGCAATTGAGCAGATGTTTTCTCTATGACATCTCTATTAAGAAAAAAAAGTTTCAAACCCTGTATGGCATGTGATTATTTCAAATTGAAACCTTTTAAGTGTTTCATAGATATATAAGGAAAATTGTGTTGTCAAGGAATTATAACTTTAATGTACACAGAATTCATGTGCTTTCCTGAAAATAGACTCAAAATAGTTTGCACTCAATACACATTTTGATATTTCATATTCTTATTTGGATCTTGATTTATTTTTTCTTTTAATTTTGCAGAGATGCTGATGCCACAAGAATAGATATTTATGCAGGTAAGTCAGGTGTCAATTCTTTCTTTTAATCCAGTTCTTTTCAGTGCCTTTATTGCTGTGTCTAAGAAGAAATGAGTGGGAAGTAACGTGTCTGTAGCCTGGTTACTCAAGACACGATTACTTAAGCATCTGTAGATATCAGTATCATCAGTAGAAATCGAGCATCCCTGGTTAGGCATGTAATAGAAATAAAGAATATTGTATAAAGAAACTAACGGGTGCTCAGATCTGTAGATCTATGAATACAGTATTTAGGAGATTTATGGGTGTGGTGTAGTAGATAATGAGTTATTATTGGTCTTTTAAAAAAGTTTGCTTTTGTTCAATGTGAATGCTAAAATTTTGGAAGGAAAATGGAGAAAGGTGGGTTTTGACTACAGTGTGACTATCATGATCTGTTTTTCTGAAAAACTTTTCCTAAAGTCTTCTGAAGGTTTGGGGTGAAGAACATTGACTAGCTTCTGAGAAGACTGGGGTATTATTTTTTTGTGGCGACTCTTGTGGTTATCAATCCCCTCTTTTCATGGACCCATTTCATTTGATACGTTGGAACAAGGGTACAACTAAAGTAATTCTCAGAACCACCAGTGTCATAATTATAAAAGAAACTTCCCAGATATGAATTTCTTATGCCTGATACACTTTGGAGCAAATAACAGCTAGACGTCAGCTAAACTACTTAAGTTTTTAAAGCCTTTTGTTCAAAGACTGAAAAAGCAGTGAAAATAAGATTTTTTATTTTTAGAAGAAAGTACAGGAAAAAGAGGCACTACAGAAGAATGTTAGAAGAGGCTCTAAACCTTTCGGCCAGATGGAGACACCATTCCTAAAGCACAGTGACTTACAGCTCAGTATGCTTTAGTGGTAACAGCTCCTCTGAAAGAAATGGTGACTGTTGTAATCATTGTGCAGATGGCAATGCAAGAGAATGGATTTCTACTCCAAAGGACATGGAAGAGACAAATCATAGACACATCTGTTGGGAACAAGTTTATTAAAAAGATTATCTGTGTTCCCTCTTGCCACCTTTGTTCGATGAATTTCAGCAAGGAAATTTAGTTTTGACAATTAGAATACAGCAGAGCAGTTCGATTTTAGTTTAAGTGGAAAGGGTTAAATTCTGTGTTTAGCAGTTATTTTTGTGCTTTGGGAAGAATGAGAGTATGAGCTGTGGCCTTTACTTCAAGAATTTGGTCCCTAATTGGGAAGACAATTAGCACTGTACCCATGATTAGAGAACAATAATGTGATCATGAGAGAACTGTCAAGGCAGTAAAGGATTAGATGGTGTGATAGGAACACTGAACACTTGCATTTGGTAAAAGACTTGATTTACTCCAATTAACTTGATTGAGAGTCTTGACTGACGTGTTCTTAACTTCACACTTTTACATCTCAATGTAACAAGAGATGTAACATAAGATGAATAGTAGAATCAGTAATATCTTAATACTGTGAAATTCTTGTTGGTGTATGGGAGAAAGTATTATCCTGTCTCCCATTCTGAACTTGGCCTCCTTAAACATCATATATAGTGATACTTTGAAGTCATCACAAAGTCACATTTGAAAAGATTGTACTTAAACCTGAGAAGGACGAGAAAGCAACCAGACATTCAAAGTCTAGAGGTGATCATTTAACCAAAGCGTTCCTACTAAATGGGGCTAGATCATAATATGCCTGTCAGAAGTAGACTCTGGTTCTTTTGACTTTCTTTACTTCCTTGTATAGGAAGTGCCATGTCTTCCAAGAGAGATCCCTTTTGTGATGCCAACTCAATGTTAAATGGAAAATGAAAGCAGTTGTAACAGAAATATTAATCAGATTACACCTTTTGGATATCATTTTATTTTTTTAAAGATTTATTTATTTGTACATACAAGAGCTGGGTACAGGCCAGAGTCCAGGGCGGTGAGAGGATTCACCAGAGACAGAGTGGGGAGCAGAACAGGCAGATGGACTGAAACACACTGCTGAGGGGAGCAGCAGGCACAGCAGGAGAGGTCTGCCACGCCATGTAGGTCCCCTCCCTGGCCGGCGGCAGGGCTCGAACTCATGCTGCAGTGGCTGCGGTTTGCTTCATAGTGCGTTGCTTAACCCACTGCGCCACCAGGGAGGCCCTGGATATCATTTTATTATAACTTTGAAGATGACATTTCAACACTTCTGACTTTTGACATCTGGCTCCATTTTGCATATTCACTCTGCTCATGTCTTTTCATTTTCCCAATGGGTGTTGAATGAAGGAATGTCTTGTTACTTTGGAGAAACCAGGCTTTGGGGAAGCTGAGATGTGACAACTTCCAAACTGGTTCTGGTAATCTTACCTAGTTTAACTGGTATCTAGTTTAACTGAAGAACAACTGCATAGAAGACAGTTTGGTTTTGCCCTCTGGCTTCCATGTGTCATGGGAAGGATGCGTACAACTCACAGCTGCTTAGACTCTCTTCTAAGACTCTCTCTGTCTTTATCAAAAGCCTTTTCTTGAAGTCTTCGGATATCACTCCTTGACTGATTAAAGTGTTTATCTATCTCTTAACTGATAAAATGTCTGGGGAAATAGTTTTGACCAGGGGCGACTTCTTGTTTGCTGTGACTCAGTTCTTCTCAGGCATGGTTCACCAATGGATAACATCGGCATCACCTGGGAGCTTATTTGAAATGTAAATTCTCAGACCAGTATTATTAGACCTCCCAGGACAGAGTCCAGAATCTGTATTTTAACAAGTCCTTCAAGTGATTTCTTATATATAAATTTTGCTCTGGCCGATAACTCTACTCAGTCTCATTTTGCTTAAATCTTCCTGGTTACCTGATTTGCTACATACAGTAGAGCTGGACTGTAAGCTTTGTGAAGGCAGTTACTTATGACCAGGCATGCAGGAAATGGTCAGTAAGTATTAATCAAGTAAACAAGTGATAGGGGTAAGCATTTTAGCCAGCTGATGATGCCATATATCTGTATATAAACTTAAAGCTTTTGCTGTGTCAACTTGTCTCACTTTCGCCCTTATATCATTACCATGGACCCAAATTCTGCTAGTTGTTTATAGGCTGTAGGTCACTACGTGATCAGAACACTCCCCTCTAACCCCTCTTTCAACTACATGAAAAAGCTTTGAAATGAAGTCCTTGAGCTGAAAGTGATTCCAGGCCCAGTGTTAAGTGATGATTGTGTTTTAAAAAACTTGTGGAGTCCTGTTCTAACATAAAGGGCCTAGATACAGTTCCTGGGTAGTGTACAGGAATTGGTGGTAATTCTTGGGAACTTTTCAAATGCTCAGACCAACTTCTAGATCTCATGTACAGTTTATGGCTGTTGTGTAGCTGTTGTGTACAGCAGATAGCTCTTAGATAGAATTGGAACCTTTTACCATAGTCTTTACCTGATCCAGTTTGTCTCCCTGTGATACTTCCTCCAGATAGAAGCTTTGAACTTCTGGCCTATACCCCAGTTCTTGTATGCGTAAATAAATAAATCCCTAAAAAAATTTCCAAAGATAGAAATTTTGAAACCCTTTTCTACTTTTCTTGTACTTACTCCTGCTTGCTAGATCTCATTTGGATTCTCCAGACTAAGAGGCTCTGCCACAAAGAGAAATTTTCTTGTCTATCAGTAATACCTCCAGAAGGAACTTTCAAGAAGCACTTGTTATTGAAGTTCCAACAAAGTTCAGTTTCCTAAACACTGATACTTGAAGATCTCTGTGGTTTATGGTACTTCTGAAATAGCATTTTAAATTACGCTAACTAGTTCATTTAACAGAAGGTAGTCATGACTCACATGAGTCTTTAGCCCTAGGGGAGGACAAAGAGATTGCTTAGATTTGTATAAACTTAGTGAACTGCAACTTGGAGGTGAATTAAAAGTCGTCAGGATCAAAACTCCAAAAATAGCCTTGGATTTGTCCCTCAGTACCTTACACAGTTTCAGTAGAAGTGCTCTTACAAGACCTGTCTTGTTCCTCCTTTTCTTACCTCGTCTTCAACATTGGGTCAAAAGGCACCTTGGAAATTCCATTATTTCCCCTTCCCTGTTGGTGAGTCTCTTCTCCAGTGCCCATGACATGCTTGTATTGAGGCAACCTTCAGTAACCACTTAGTGCTGGAGAAGATTATGTTTCCTTCTATTTTTCTTTTTAAAGATTTATTTTTGTTTATATGAGAACTGGGGTTCTAGGTGAGATGTGCAAGGGGTGAGAGGATTCACCAGAGATAGAGTGGGGAGCATAATAGGTGAATCTACTGAAATACACTGCTAAGGGGAATAGCGGGTGAGACAGGAGAGGTCTGCTGTGCCACGTGTGGGTCAGCTCTGACTGGAGATCAAACTCAGGCTGCAGTCGTAATAGTGTTGAGACTTAACCCCTTATGCCCCAAGGAAGTCCTATGTTCCCATCTAGATAGCAGCTGCCACCTCTTTTTTTTTTCTTGGCCACCTCTTGTTTCCATAGTGTGTCTTGTTTGATTGTGTCATCTGAAGACTACCTCAGACTTAACCCACAAAGTTGGTCTCCTTTTGAATTTGAACATTAGTTGAAGTATCTTAGTAGTTTGTGGTTCATAGCAGAGGGCAGAGATATAAGGTGGAGAAAGGCAGAGGAACAATTGTGGCATATATGATATATATATGCATATTCAGTGTATCATACATGAGTGTTATTAGATGCTGGTCCAGTCTTCCCTGCCTCTTTCACGGACTGTCTCATGCTTTGTCATGAACTGAAAAGCACCGGAGAACTTTTGATGGGAATTCCCACCCATAACTCATTAACTAGGACTAGAAGGAAAAGCTAGGTATGACCTGACCTTTTTGGATTAAGCTTCACATTGGTTTACCTTCTGGTCATACCCATGTTACCACCCTCTGGTGGGTAATAATTCCAATAATGGCAGCTCCTTTTATTTATTTATTTTTTAATAGAAAGGCGCGATGACCTTCGAGGAGGATTTATGCTTTGCTTTTTGGATGATGGAGCAGGAATGGATCCAAGTAAGTAATGAGATGATTGTGCTACTTTTGGAGAGATGTAATCATTTTTATAAAATAGTTAATTGTATAACATTTTTCTGACCTCAATATTGTCATTAGAAAATCCACCTGGGGAGAGAGAAGTTTCTTGCAACATCGCAGGCTTAATTCTCCTGGTGTATTTAGTGAATCTTGTCCTAGCATGGGAATAAGCAACCAGAAATCAGTCAGTATACCTGTCTTTTGACATTGTATTTATTAGCTTGTACAGTGTCCTGGGGGGCAGAATGACAGAGCCCCCCCCCCCAGCCTTATTATGGTATTCTAGTAACAGAACAAGATCATAGTTATGTTAGTACTAAGAGGCCAGAAGGTGTTGCCTTCATTTGCCTCATGCTTCTGAATTTCCTTGGACAGAGGTAGCTGCACAGCCCTGCTTGGATTTAACAAGACCTTTGGTTTTTGAAGAGGCTGGAAAAGAAATGCAAATTTTTCACTTTCTTTTGTGTCCAACACTTCAGGTGATGCTGCCAGTGTGATCCAATTTGGGAAGTCAGCCAAACGAACACCTGAGTCCACTCAGATTGGGCAGTATGGGAATGGGTTAAAATCGTAAGTATACTAGAAGTCTGTCATGGGGCTCAAAACAAAAATTAAGTGATGCTGTCCTGCTTTTGTTTGTGAAAACATTCTCTTCCTTGTTCCTTCATTACTGTATCTCTGGAACAGGAGGAAAGAAGGGGTGGTTTGGGGAGCTTACCAGCTATTTTCCATCCTAAATTACTTCCCAGATAGTATGAATGTCTAAGACCAGTTAGGGTAGGAGAAGCTACAGGTTTTTGTTGGCACTGTATTCTGGAACTGTACCTCTCCTATTGAAGATTTTAATTTTCACCCTGTGGTTGAGTGAGTGTATTATGGTGTTGGGATTGAGCTGGTAAAGGGGATATTTTCACAACATCAGTGTTCCCTGAGCACCTGCCATGTGTCACACTTTGTGCCATCCACCAGGGATGGCACCAGTGTGAGTGAGAGACCTGGATGTGGTCTCTCTCTCTCTCTCTCTCTCTCTTTTAAAGCTTTATTTGTGCGTACGAGAACCAGGGTGCAGAGGGCGAGAGGATTCACCAGAGACAGGGGGGAGCAGCATAGGCAGATCTACTGAAATACACTGCTGAGGGAGCAGCAGGCATCCTGAGGTCTGCCGCGCCATGTGGGTTAGCTTCCTGGTGAGGGATCGAACTTGTGCTTCAGTGGCTGTGGACAGCTTCACAGTGCTACGCTTTAACCCCCTTGTGCCACCAGGGAGACCCCTGGATGTTGTCTCTACACATATATCCTGTTAGGCCCTGTAGCAGGACTTAACTAATGTCTTCGAATCTCTTAGGATTTCTTTCTCTGCCCTTGGTTCCCACTTGTTTGGTGTTTGGAATGTGTTGTTCTGGTTTTTAGTGAAGCCCCATGAGAAAGGTTTCTATTTCTGAAATGCTCACTTCCAGCTGTACATACCTTTGAATGGAATAAGATTTAGTGGAGTTGGAGTTTGTACAAATGGAATTCTGAGTCAAGTTTCCAGTCTTGATGTGGAAATGTAGTTTTCTTTTAGCGAGGGGGGTGGTTTGGTAGTTGACAGAGGCAGTTATGTTATTGCCTCATCTGTAGAGTGCTTTGGGGTGTGGGCAAGAAAGTTTTCCCCAAAACTTTAAGGGCCTAATACCTGGATATTATGATTTGCCTACAGGGCAGGAATGAAATGGTAAGAACAAGCATTTATGTGTCAGATGCTGTGCTAAAAGCTCCAGTTCGATGATCTTATTTAATCCTCACTGTGGCCCTATGAAGCATGAATATTGCTATTTTCATTTTGGGATGAAGAAATTGAGGTTTACTAATAAACTTTTGACACCTGACTGCAAAATTGAGGCAAACAGAAAGGGGGGCAGGGTGGGAGTTGGAGAGGATGGAGCCTAGTGGAACATGGTGAGGGTTATTGGAGGTTGGAGGTGGGCATGGTATGAAAACATATTATTTGTAGAGCTTTGAACCTATAATCCCTAAATGATGTAAAAATCCCTAAAGTGATGCAAAAACCAACTTTACCTCAATAAACATAATTGAGAAGCCAATGACTAAGGTGTGAAAATGCCCAAATGTGGAGCTAACACATGAACCTCAAATCATTCTGATTGCAGAGTTGGAGCTGTTGCCCATCTCATTTGAATCAGACAAATTAAAGTTCAAATCTCACCTTAGTTACCTTGTTAGTTGCCTGAACCTTAACGTTCTCTTCTGTAAATTGGAATTATAATACATACCAAGTAGATTAAGGAGTAAATGCATTAACTGATATGAGAACTCTCGTTTGGTTTCTTATTTCTTTGCTCTTTCTGTGACAGATTTCTTGTTCTAATTCAGTGAGTATAGAATATGGCGTAGGAATTCTGTTTTTCATAGGTTCCCCCAGATAATTCTGGTGCAGGTGATCTGAATCCTCAATAACTGAGGTCTCCTTCAGTTAGTGTGAGGTAAGAAACCTTGATTTCCCATCTGGATTGTAAGGGCTCTTGCCTGGTTTTATCAGTTCTGTGGCTCAGGCAAGCCATTTCACCTCTCTGAATATGTTTCCTAAGCTAGAAAAGTGGGTTCTAATCTCTGACAGAGGGTTTGAAATGTAACTCTAAAAATGCTTAGAAGTGGGGAAGGAAAATATACAGAAGTTGAGAATATTATTAATACACTTCAGCAGAATGTCTTTTATCAAGCAGTCGTTGAGAAGGAGCCATCTAGTGTTCAGAGTGTAAGCATCTTGAAATCAATGCAGAAGCGTTCCAGGAGAAAGTTACTGGTGGCGAGAATAGGACTAAGAGGCAGGGAGAAGGTGGTGTTTTCATTTGTTGCTTGAGCCTCCAAGGTCACAATTAAAGACAAAGAAGAAAGAGGCACAGTGTGAAGGTGTTTGCCAAATTAGGGCAAGAGTAAGCTTTGACAGAAGGCAAGGTAATAAGGGGCCTCATTTTGCCACCCATAAGCTTCAGGGAGGAAAGAGGAAGACTGTGAAATTGTCAGGAGAAGGAGCAATGCCAGCACCTGGGGAAGTGGAAGAGGAGTAACAGGACTTGGCAGCCCCCAGGGTGTCTATGGAGAGTATACTGGGAGTTTTCCTTAGCATTTAGAGAAATAGGACATGGCATTTATTAGGCATTTCTTTCTGGTTTGTATTTGTACATAGAACAAAGTCCTAAAACTTCCCAATGCCATCACCTCCATGGGTGATTATGAGGACTAATGAGATAATAGCCATAAAACCCCAGAAGCTGTTCAGAAGAAAAGAGCTAAGTGGCTCCATTCCTTGTTCATTGGGCAGGCTTTCCACTGGTGCTTTGTGCTGCTTGGAAAGGCCTGTTCTTGCCTGATTCTCAGAAGGCTTAACTGTGACCAAACAGGAAGGATGCGTTTGATTCATTCAGACTTTTGATTTGTGGAAGTCAGCCTTGAGGCACATTTCCCAGAAATCCGTTTTATTCAAAAGCAGGGTCATGCCTGTATCATAATGCACTTGAAGTATAAACAATTCCGAGAGAAAAGATGGCTGTAGTTACAGGATGTGAGCTAATTAGATAGACTGCTTTGAAATTGGAGGCTTTGAGTTGCCCCTCATACTGCCCACTAATAAAAGTTTTTTTTTAATAGCAGTTTTGATCAAGAATTTTATTTTCTATTGTTAGTCTCTGTTTGACTGAGCCTTGGATTCATACTGTTTTTTGTGAGCATAGGCTCTGGGCTCTTCCATTAACGGTGCTGGCATTTGATGAGAGGGCAGGAAAAGGAATTTTAATGGTGAAGGAAGGACAAGATGGGAACTGGAAATACACTCAGCATGGAACATGATGTTTTGAAGGCGTCAGTTACTAGAGTGAAATCTGATAATGACAGTCAGGCTACAGTCATTGTACAGCTGGGGTGAACCCAGAGCACAGGCTGCAGAGTTAACTTAGTGTGGCAACATACAGGCAGTGAGACTGACTTAGGCTGGAGATACGTGGTACATGTGCCTTAAAAGGGTGGTGACAGCCCAGTGTGGTGGATATGTGTGGTTAAGAAGGTTATAAGGAAGGACTGAGGCCCAGGGAAGAACAGAGGGAGGAGCATCAACTAAGAAGGCTGTGGAACTCAGCTCAGCATCCTGAGACAAGGGGGCCTTTATGAGATTCCCCCCACATCCCAAGGCAATTTTAGTAATATCTAGAGGGTGTAGTTGTTCCTTTTTCAGGAGAACTTCTGAATCCCTGGGAAAATAACCTGTTTCTGCTTTCCTCTCAGGGGCTCAATGCGCATTGGGAAGGATTTCATCCTCTTCACCAAGAAGGACGACACCATGACCTGCCTCTTCCTGTCTCGTACCTTTCATGAGGAGGAAGGCATTGATGAAGTAAATCCCACTCGTGATCTGAGTCACCATTCCACATTCCTTGGGTCTGAATTGTTTGAGGAAAATATCTTAATGTGAGAGGAAGAGAAATCTCAAAAAGCACTTCAGAATAGTAGTCCTATTTCTGATAATGAGGCCATAACTAGCAGAAACCAAGAACTGGCTTTGTAGCTCCCCTAGAGCTATGGCTTGAATTTAACTTGGGGTGTGGGGGGTGTCACCATGGAAAGTTATTTTATCAGGAGAAGTATTTTGGGTCTCCTTGACTATGGGTGGAGACCACAGCTGGCAATAATAATAGGAACTGTCTTTTCCCATGGTGATTTTGTAGAATGTGCTATAACTGCATTTTCTTTTTGAGCGAGTATGTCTTTCTAACTGCCTGTATCAGAAGCTACAAGTCAGATATCTACAGAACCCCAGGCAGGTTGTAAAAAAGGTGATCATATGGAAAATATCATTATAAATTTGTAATTAAATGACGGCTAATATTCAGCTCAGGATTATTACTATGCTAGAAGGAAGGCCTAATGAATCCAGAATATCCTAATTTTATTTTATTTTATTTTTTAAGATTTATTTATTTATGCATACAAGCACTGGAGTACAGACCAGAGGTGGGGGGTGGAGGTGAAAGTATTCACCACATAGAGCAGGGAGCAGAACAGGCAGATCAACGGAAGTACACTGCTGAGGGGAGCAGCGGGCACACCAGGAGAGGTCTGCTTCTCCATGTGGGTCCCCTCCCTGGCCGGCAGCAGGGATCGAAGTCGTGCTGCAGTGGCTGTGGTTTGCTTCATAGTGCGTTGCTTAACCCACTGCGCCACCAGGGAGGTCCCACCTAATTTTATTTTTTTAAGATTTATTTATTTTTGCATACAAGCACTGGGGTACAGGCCATAAGAGTGAGAGGATTCACCAGAGACAGAGTGGAGAGCAGAACAGGCAGATCAACTGAAATACACTGATGGGGGGAGCAGCGGCCGAGACAGGAGAGGTCTGCTGTGCCATATGGGTCAGCTCCCTGGCCAGGAATTGAACTGGTGATGCAGTGGCTGCAGATGCTTCATAGTACAGTGCTTAACCCTCTTGCACCACTGGGGAGGCCCCAGAATAATTCTAATTTTAAAACATTTTGGTAATTAACTATTTACATGAATCACATGCTTAAATGGTGGTTTTTGTGGACTGATAGCTTAGTTATTTGCAAACTAGTCTGATGAGGTTTGTGGTCTCTTTTTTGGGGGGAGAAGGAGGAAGACCTTGGTCTGCCCAACCTTAGACTAAACATTTCCTTTTACATGTGAGAAATAGAGGCCAGAACTTGAGAGACTCTTGAAATTCTGTTGAGAGAGATCCACAGTGGTCACAATAGCAGATAATTGAATTCAAAGTTCAATTTTTGATTCATCTCTGCTGTGTGAGCCTAAATCATTGCAGATTAGTTCATGTTGGGAATGAAAGTCTCTTTTTCTACTATCTTTACTTAGTAGTGAGGTTAGTTTGCCTTTGTGGTGCAGTGTGTCAGTTCATTCAGTGTTTTGGAGGGAAAGAAGTGCTGCAGCTGGGTAGGGCAGGCTCCTGGGAAAGAGATAGGGTAGGAGGACTCAGCCCAGGCTAGGCTATTCAAAAATGTTTCCTGATGGACTGAAGGTGGCAGGAGGGGGTGTTCAAGTCAATAGAAATAGTTTGTTAAAGGGCTCCCTGGTGGCACAGCAGTAAGAGTTCCATCCCCGGCCAGCGGGGGTTAGCGGGGGGAGGCCACATGGCACAGCAGACCTCACCTGCCTTGCCCACTGCTCCCCTCAGCGGTTTCTGTGGATCTTCCTGTTCTGTTCCCCACTCTGTCTCTGGTGAATCCTCTCACCTCCTGCGACTCTGGCCTGTATCCTAGCTCTTATGTGTATAAAAAAAAAAATCTTAAAAAAAAAATAGTTTGTTAAGATCCTGAGGGTGGTTAAGGCAGTAGGAGGGGATTTGATAGAGTCTGCCGTGGGGCAGACTCTGGAGAGCAGGAAGGGTCAGGTTAGACTTGATCCGAGGGTCTTAGTGCATATGACACTTTATTAATATAGTGACTGTTATAATAAAGGAAATTTAAGCAAGGATGTGATCTCAGATTCTCTTTAAATAGATCCATTTGATTATTGTGTAGGGACTAGTTTGGGAAGATTGAGGTCTAAGTAGATCAGTGGAGAGGCCCTAGCTATTTGTAGTCTAGGGGGACTCATAGTAGGGAGGTGAGATAAATTGGGGGAATCATCTCTTTAGGAAATGGATCCACAGGCTTGGTTCTTGATCGCGGATTACTTTTTTGTTTTAAAGAGCAGGTTTATTAGGGGAAGGGACAGAAGAATAAAGGACACTTGAATAGACACAAGCAGGCAGGAAGGGCTGCCCTGAAAGGGATAGGTTTGCTGAGACAGAGGCCTGCATGGTTGCGATGTCAATTTTGGAGTTGGTGGGTATGGAGAGTGGGGTTTGTGGGTTCACTCTGGGATGAGTTTCACCAGAGCTCCCTGTTTAGTGGCACGTGACGAGTTTCTCCATGAGGCAGAAATGTTAGTTATTTTAAAGAGCAGGTTTATTAGAGAAAGGGACAGAAGAGCAAAAGACACTTGTATAGATATAAGCGGGCAGAAAGAGCTGCCCCGAAAAGGACAGGTTTGCTGAGAGAGGCTGCATGGTTGAGGTCAGTGCAGAGAAGCCCCGACAGGGTACATACATGTCATGGGCAGGCAGGAAGGCTGCTGCCCTGCAGAGAGAACTGGTCAAGAGAAGCACTTGCATAGTCATAGGTGGGCAGAAGGATGACGCCATCAACGGATTACTTTTATATAAAGTTCCTGTATGGGGCTGTCTGGAGCCATGGAAGAATGAAAGAGGGTGTTTGGAGGGAAGAGTGTAAGTTTTGTTCTGACCTTGTCAAGTTAAGTTTGGGCCTGGAGCTTGGAGGAAATCTGGGCTTTGGGATTGTTGGTGGTATAAATGAGCTCTTCTAAAAGGAGATAAATTGCCAGAAGTATAGGAGGATAACCAGAAGAGTAGTAACAATGACTCTAAAGGAGAGGTGTTCTCATGGCAGGAATGGATCCTGATGGAAGTAGACCATGACTTAATACCACTGTCACCTGCGATGGCTGTGAAGAATGAGGTGCAAAGAGTATATATTCACAGAACACAAACGGAACTCAATTCCCCTGGCGATAAAGCTAGATTGAAGTTTTTTCCATACTTGGTTTTGGAAGGTCACTATTTTGGATTATACTTTAGTGTGAACTCAGCCAAGATTTCAAAATAAGATCATTTTCAGCTGGAGAGGCATGTGTCCAAACCAGCTCTAGGGTTGGGATACTATAGACATGAGGTTCCTTAGAAACCAGTAAAATGTCTCAACTCTTTATCAGCCTCACAGTTGTTAAAATACAAAATCATTTTTCCAGTATGAGTATCTGAAGTGCCTAAGTTGGTTTGCTGTACAGAGGTTCTCCTCTACCATCTGCAGGGCTCTGAGAGCCTCTGACTCAGAGCATGAGGACATTGAGGTCTCTGGGGAAGTGGCATTTGAGGTATAGTTTGTGAAGAAAATCTAGGATTTCCTCCCACCCCCCAGATTCATTGAGGTACAAGTGGTACCTCAGTGATAGAATTTTTGAAAACATTACTCAGTCATAAAATACCATATATATAGAAGTGTATTAAATACATGATGGGTTGTAGCCACCATAAAAGTCCCCAGTATGTTCCTCATTGGTCATGTTCCTCATTGCACCCCTGGAGGAACCATCTTCAGGTAACTTGTCCTGATTGTTTCCTTGTTTTTCTTTATAGTTTGACACCTGTGTGTAATTCTTGAATAATTGTTTAATTTTGTTCATTTGTGAATTTTATGTATTGTACTATAGAGTTGATTTATTTTTCTTTGTATTTTGCTTTTCTCATTTAATGTGTTTGTTGGATCCATCCATTGTAAAACATGTTAGTAGCCATTAGTTTGTTCATTGTTGTCATTGCATAGTGTTCCATTGTATAAATATACTACAGTTTAATGTGTTTACTCTGTAGTGGATATTTGTGTTATATAAATTTGCTGGTACATATGTACAGATATTTTTCCTAGGTTACATACCTGGGAGTGGAATTGCTGAGTTGTAGATTGTGTTTGTATATATCTTCAAATTTACCAGAAAATTGCAAATAAACTTTCCTTAGTGGAAAGAGTAGTAGTATTACCAAATTAGGAAAATGACTAGGGGCATCCCAAGCAAGGAACTGTCCATGCAGAGAGCCTCAGGACAAAAACATAGCAATGTGAGGCTGTTTTGGGAAGGAGCAGAAGCCACAGAACCTCTGGTTCCAAGCTCCAGAGCTGGGACCCAAACTCTGGGGCAATGTGGCACTACTGTGGGGAGAGACAAGATGGATGTACATTTTGGTGGAACATTCTTCTGGGACCTCCCCTCAAAGTGCCTGCCTGTGCTTGCTCCAAAGGTGATAGTCCCATTGCCCACCTGGCATGCTCGGACCCGGGATCCCGTCACAGACAATGTGGAGAAGTTTGCCATTGAGACAGAACTCATTTATAAGTATTCTCCCTTTCGCAATGAGGAAGAAGTGATGACCCAGTTTATGAAGATTCCTGGGGACAGTGGTGAGTAGGATTTAAGCCTGCAGGCCCTAGAATGCAGGAGCTATGAGAGGAACGGAGGGGCAGGGCATGGGTGTTGGTCTGTGGGTAAAAAAAGGAGGATTTCTGTTTCCAGGAACGCTAGTGATCATTTTCAATCTCAAACTCATGGATAACGGAGAACCAGAGCTAGACATAATCTCAAATCCGCGAGATATCCAAATGGCAGAGACTTCTCCAGAGGGCACGTGAGTGTGGCTGGGAAGAGAAGAAAGCCCTGAAACTGGTGTTCATTCTATCAGGGAGGCAAAACTCAGGGAAGAAGGGAAAACCTCATTCCTCAGACTTCCGGGTATTCAGCTGAGAATGCCATATGTTCTTGCTCTAAGGCAGAAGGGATAAGTCTGATCCTTAAGCTAAACGTGAAGGCTAATGATCCCCTGTTCCAACTCCTTGATTTGATGAGAAACTGAGGCCTCATGAGGGGAGTGGAATTCCTGGGTTCTGCATTTGGGAATTCCCGGGTTATGCATTTGGGCAGTGATAGAGCCCAGTCAGTTGCCTTTGGGGTACCTACCTCTGCTGTGGAGCTAGGGGGTTAGGGTGTGGTGTCCACACTGAGGAAGCACAAGTGGCAAGGGTAGCTGAGCTATGAGGTGGAAAGAAGCTTGGCCTACAGAGACGTTGTCCTTCAGTACCCATGGTTAGACCTGTGGGATGGTGACAGCATTCCTGCCTTCCTGCATCTTTAGGAAGCCAGAGCGACGCTCATTCCGTGCCTATGCTGCTGTGCTCTACATTGATCCCCGAATGAGGATCTTCATTCACGGGCACAAAGTGCAAACCAAGAGGCTCTCCTGCTGCCTGTACAAGCCCAGGTAGGGTTCTGGCCACATTTCTCTGGGACACTATTGGAGCGATGCTGGCTGAGAGGCTCTGGCAGAGTTGGTCATTTAAGCTGACTGATTTACTGAGGTTCCCAAGGGAGGGACGGAGGTGTCTGACAGGCTGTGGAGGAAGGCTGCAAAGTGTGAGTGCCTTCTGTGCTGTGGAGGGTAACTTGTTGAACACATTGAGCAGAGTATCTTGGCTTCAGGGGTCTTTAGACACTATACTGGGAAGCAGAAGCCCTGGCTGATGACTGATTTGTTGTGACTGTTGTGGGATTAATGATACACCTGGGGAGTAGTAAGGTTTCTTATCAAAGATGGAGCAGGAGGTAAGGTGCCAGTGGAATCAGTGAGTGGGTTTTATCACTGAAATGAACCTGACTTTGTCTCATCTTGAGGAGGGGTGAGGGTGGGACAGTGCCGTTTAGAAGGAGGTAGGAAGGCACCAAGGCAAGTATTTCCTCAGCTGTGCAGGTTGCTGTGTGCCCCATTGCTACTTCAGCCCTCAGGTTGCTTTTCCTCTGTTCAGGATGTATAAGTATACATCAAGCCGCTTCAAGACCCGTGCAGAGCAGGAGGTGAAGAAAGCTGAGCACGTGGCCCGGATTGGTAATGCCCCCGCAACCTCATCCCCCACCACCCTGTGCAGGAGGGAAGGCTGGGATGGGGGTTGTCTGAGAAATGTTGCTTGTAGTCTGAGCTACAGCTAACACCCAGGGGCAGCCCTGTCCTCCTGAACCACTGGTCCAGTTCTTCTTTGTACACCTTTCTCTGTTAACAGTTCCCTTCAGCAGTTTTTCTCCCGAAATCCTATTTTCTCTTTGGCCATTTATAGGGTCTTATCTAAAACAATATCAATTCCTTGGGTTGCCCAGCATGAACTCTGACCCATATACTTGTGAAATTGGATCCTGACTCCAGGGCAGAAATCTTCATGCTGACTAGGGCTTCCTGGTAGCTTGATGGAAAGTGATTAACTGAGGACTGGATAGCTTCCAGCTCACACTGAAGATTTAACTCTGGTTGCCTTGAGTGATTTTTAACCTGTTCTGATTCATTGTAAAAGTTGAAGAGTGTGTTTCAGGTATAAATAGTGCCGGTTTTGGGGCCTCTTGATTTGTTTTTTGAACTTAACTGCTATCTAAGCAGGAAGGTTGCTCCTCCAGCTCTCCTGTTCCTTGACAGTGTACATGCTTCTTGTCCATCAGAGACTGCTTTGTGGGATTCAAGAGAGGTGATTAAGAATTGTGAACTTTAGAGTTTCTTACCACAGTTTCTTCTGGGTTTCAGCTGAAGAAAAGGCACGGGAAGCGGAGAGCAAAGCTCGAACATTAGAACTACGCCTAGGTGGAGACCTCACACGGGACTCGAGGGTAAAGCCTTAGGCCTCTCTGGCCATTCTCTAGCATTGGTATCTCAGAGCTGATCTGGCTTAGACCTGGACTAGTTGTGTACCCCTTGCCCTAAAGCTGAGAATAGTATGTCATGATGTTTCCATAATCACTGGTAAACATTTTCCAAAACCTTGCCTAATCATTTCATCATCTCAATAATCATATGAGAGGGACACTGTCTTAGTTATACAAAAGTGAAGAGGGTCACTTGCCCTAGGTCACATGCAGTAGTAAGGGTCAGAGTAGTTCTCTGTCCCTCTCTATCTTGTTATGGCAGTTTCCCAGAGAAATCAGGGGGGTCAGGGGGAGTGGAGCTTAGAGAGGTGGAGAAATTCAAAACATTGGCAGAAATTCAAAACACTTGGGATAGCTCCCAAGAGTCTGAGCCCCGAATTTCAGGAATGGTAAAGATTTTAATACAGTTGTATGTGTAAACTTGTCACCCCATCTGTCATAGACTTTCTTTATTGTTTGGAAGGGGATCAGGGTAACCGTGGTTACTGCTGTGGGCAAAGAGCACACCACAGGAACTTTCTGCTCCAGCAAGGAGCAGACTGCAAGCAGCAGACTTAGCGAATTCCTGCCATACGGTTTAGCTTATACCTCTGTAATCATCTGTTGTTTCATTTGGGGGTGTTTCCACCTTTATGTCATCAGACCTGGGCTAGTGAGATAGCTTTTGAGTTTGCTCCTACTGATGTCTTTTTTCTGTAGAAAGGAAATCTCCAGGTGTGTTTTTCCACCTGTGTGATTTTAAGTGAAAGGTTTCAGATGCGGCATCATTTACCGGGTATGACCCAGAGCACAGTCCTCCTCAGTTGGTGCTGCTGTGCATTTCCAGGTGATGTTGCGACAGGTCCAGAACACAGCCATTACCCTGCGCAGAGAAGCTGATGTCAAGAAGCGCATCAAAGAGGCCAAGCAGCGGTGAGTGCCAAAGCCGACCTTTTGTCATTAAAAATTATGTAGCTTTTATACCTATTACTGACAGTAACAATCTTGAGGAATACATTCCCACATTGGAAGGTCGACATTCTGTCACAGAGATTGTTCTGAGGGAACCGTTAGTGTTGTGATCCTAAGTGCTTGTGAAATGCCCACTACTGAGCACTTGGTTCTTTCTAAGGCCAGGAAGTGGCAGGGCGGGGCCAATACCTCGAGTTGGATACCAAACTTTTTTCACTGGCAACAATCTCACCTTTTCTTTTCTTCTTCTGCTATTTTTTTTGTTTTTTTTTTTTTTCTTCATTTGGAGAATATATAAACTCTTCATTCTATAAAACTTAAAAATAAAAATTCAAATCTCCCCTTCACTACTTTTGTGATATGTACTGTGAATAATCATATCTTAGGATGAATATTGTACTTACTCTGCAAATACGAAATAATGTCATAGATGGAGTTCTGGAGCCTCTTTCATCTACATCTGGAAAGGGCATTTGTCCTGTCCAGGTCATAAAATTCTTTATTCCACCTTCATGTCAGGAGCCACCCTAGTTGCTGGGCCTTGAGTTCCTGGCTGGCTTCTTGTTGGCTGCCTTACCACAGTGGCTGTAGGTTCCTGGTTTCTTCCTTCTTAGTCTGACCTCTATGCATTTATCTGCTGCTCAGCTTCTACAGTTTTCTTGGTGTTTATTACATAATGGCCTCTTACATGTTCATTGCTCTTGTGTACTTTTGTCTTTTAAAATTAATTACTGTCAGCCCAGTAAAATTAATCTCTTGTCTTGCCCGCTGCTCCTCTCAGCAGTGTATTTCAGTAGATCTGCCTGTTTTGCCAGAAAACCTTGAGTTTATTCCATTATGCAATTATCTTATCAAGACTTGAAGCAGCATCAGACTTAACCCATTCAGACTTAAATCTATCTTTGTTTTATTATCAAAAGCCAGCCAAGTTACAAACATTTGATCAGGGATGCTAGGGTTGTTGCTTGGCACATATCCCTTAACAAGTCCAATAGGTTATTGTTGAATGGAAATGCACAACTTCTGCTTAGCTTTCCTGAAATTTAAGCTTTATTTTAAGCACCATGGTGCTTGTATGCTAATTGCTGGATCTACTTGAATTTGTTTTTGTCTTCTCAGAGCACTTAAAGAACCTAAGGAACTGAATTTTGTTTTTGGGGTTAATATTGAACACCGGGACCTGGATGGCATGTTCATCTATAACTGTAGCCGGTTGATCAAAATGTATGAGAAAGTGGGCCCACAGCTGGAAGGGGGCATGTGAGTACTGCCCAAGGAGAGGTTTCCAGCCCAGAGTGGATGAACATTGGGGATGAACAAGGGAGCTCTGAACATTGGGGTGACAAAACTGAGTCTTCTCTCCCTGCAGGGCATGTGGCGGCGTTGTTGGGGTTGTTGATGTGCCCTATCTGGTCCTGGAGCCTACACACAACAAGCAAGACTTTGCTGATGCCAAGGAGTACCGGCATCTGCTGCGGGCGATGGGAGAACACCTGGCACAGTACTGGAAAGACATTGCCATTGGTAATGGGTTGGCCCTTGCCTCTTTTCTTCACTTCCGGGAAGCCTTCGAGTGTTGTCATTGCCTGAGAAGGGTGAATTTAGGAAGGGCGAGAGACTGGTGTCTAATGTGTGTGGGTATTTGCCTTCCAGCCCAGCGGGGAATCATCAAATTTTGGGATGAATTTGGTTACCTCTCTGCCAATTGGAACCAGCCACCATCCAGTGAGCTTCGATACAAACGCAGGAGAGCTATGGAAATCCCAACCACCATCCAGTGTGGTGAGTCAGTACTGGGACCCTCTGCCTGGCCTCTTTCCAGTGTCATCCATTACCCTCTTCTCTCCATCCCCCTGCCCACCCTGACTGTACTGACTTTCAGGAACTTATGGTTTCACAGGGATATGAGTGTGTTTGGTGATGGCTCGAGCTTGGTCTTGGGACTCAAATCTATCTGTTCCTCTTCAGTGAAGGAGAAAAAAAAAAAGTCATCTAACTTGCCAAATCTTACTTGGTTTGATACCACACTGTTTATAGTGTGAGTGATGACTGAGCCAGGATCCTGCAACAGAGGCAGTGGAGCAGGGTCTAGGGGGTGTTGACAGTCCACCATATAGTTTCCATCCTTGCTAGAATCACTGTTTCTGAGAAAAAATACTTTCTGTAAGGAAGGCAGAGTTGGAACCAGTGTGAAGACACTTGTATGGAAAGGCTGTAGCATCTTTGCCCTGGATTTGCTAGGAGGAGCCTGATGATCGATATTGTTGGTGGGCATAGCTCATGCTTGGGTGGGATGTTTTCTGTGTTGCAGATTTGTGTCTGAAGTGGCGTACCCTACCCTTCCAGCTGAGTAGTGTGGAAAAAGATTATCCTGACACCTGGGTTTGCTCCATGAACCCTGATCCTGAGCAGGACCGGTGAGCACTTTCTCACAAGGACATTGTGGGTGCCCCACCCACACACTTTCCACTCTTTGGGTAAATTACTAACTATGCTTTTTGAGGTTAGTGTTCACATCCTTACGTTTCTGTCTTGATGCACATAAGTGCTCTGGAAATAAGAATAGGTTGTGTCTTGCAGTGAGTATTCAAGTGCACTTGGAGAACTCTGAGGTGGTTGCTCTAGTGAGAGACAAGTGGTTGGCTTAGGAAGAAGGACTCTGCCTACCTGGAACCCTGTTTTGCCATAGTGTCCTAGCATCTTCTCTGTATAGGTGTGAGGCTTCTGAACAGAAGCAGAAGGTTCCCCTGGGGACATTCAAAAAGGACCTGAAGACACAGGAAGAGAAGCAGAAGCAGTTGACAGAGAAAATTCGCCAGCAGCAGGAGAAGCTGGAGGCCCTTCAGGTATGTGGGTTATGGATAACAGGCAGCCAGCCTCTCAGTAGTATGACCGCAGTAGGAACCCTTACTGACTCCCCTGTTCACTCATGCTCTCCTCACCTGTGTGTGTTGTCAAAGCTTTTCAATCCCAACCTGCAGGTACAGTGATTATACGGTATGGCTTGATTTTTCTTTAAAATAAAAAAACCAAAAATCTATTTTGTTTATGTATTATGAAGTGGTCCGATTCATGTAGAATGTCTTAAAATTACAGAAAATAAATGTCTTGCATATTTGTGATACCAGTCAATTGTATTTATTATAAAAGCTTTTCCCTATTTGGGAATGTTTGAGGCAAGACTCCTTGTCTTGAATCCCATCTGTCCTTTCTGTCCCAATCCATCAGTGCTTACTGTAAGGTCCTTTCTATGTAGGAATTTAGTCCATTGCCATTTTTTCTCAGTGTCTCAATTGCTGGATTAACCATATAGAAGCCCATAATTTGCTGATGGTCTGTGTTTTTCTCTTATATTCTTATCTCTGTGCAGATCTGATTTATGTGTAGTAACTGGTTCTATTACATATTCATGCCAAGGTGTCCTATTTAATCGCCCCTAAAATAGAGCCTGGTAAAATTAAGTGATACTTGTGCATGTTTATAGACTGAAAACTTTTGAGACTATTCATTTTCAGTTTTGAGGTCACACAAATCAAAATATAATGAACTGGGTTAAGGCAATAGAAATAGGATTCTAAATAAACCATAGGATTAATAACAACAAAATTGTATATTTTATTTGCATCAAAACCATTATTCAAACAGCAAATGTGCACATCTCATAGTGTGATGAGCTTTTTTTTTTAACAGTGTGAGGCAATTCTGAACATCTGTACTTGCACAGCAGGAGACCAAATAGCATGTGACCTGTTGGCGGCTTCACCAACAACTCATTTCTTCTCCACCTCTCCTTTCTTGGGTCTTGTTGCAGTTTGCATTCAGCCAGGGTGGCCTTGATTGCTTCCTTAGCCAGCTTGGAACAGTGGATTTTTCACAGAAAGAAGGCAGAGTTCCTTGGCAAAATTTGTTTTTTTGATGGTCAAGGCTGCTTTTACCATCATTTCTTTCCATTGCAGAACCATGGCCAAATGTTTTAAACCTGGCATCCATAATCTTCCCATTACATCCTCTAGACTGTAATTTCATCACATTACATGCTGGAGCCACCACCAAGCCAGCATTTTTAGATGTCAGGGGAACCCATTATTTCTAGGATTTTCATAATTATCAACCACTGAAAGAACCGGGCTAGAGCTGATAGTTCCTGGTGGGCTCCAGAGCAGCAGAACTGAAACAGCGTGCCTCAGATGCCTTACCTCAGGCAAGCCTGCTCCATTCTCCATCACGTTGGGCTTATACCTTTGCAGGCCACGTTCAAGACGGACTGTATTTTTTGTCTCCCCAGTGAGAACAGGAAATGCACAATAGCAGGACTGTGGCCTAATTCATTTTTATTTGCCCACTCTCCCAGACACATAGTGGAAATCTGAAAGAAAAAAAAAAAATTGCTTAAATGTACCATGATATGCAGACAAACCTCACAGTTATGTTTGCCTTGCAGAAAACCACACCCATCCGCTCCCAAGCTGACCTGAAGAAATTGCCCTTGGAAGTGACCACCAGACCTTCCACAGAGGTAAAGCCCAAGGACAGGACAAGGGATTTCCTTTAGGTGTCTCAAGCTAGGATCACTTTTTTACCATCTCTGGGCCTCTTTTAGGAACCAGCACGTAGACCTCAGCGTCCTCGGTCACCCCCATTACCTGCTGTGATCAAGAATGCCCCAAGCAGACCCCCTTCCCTGCACACTCCTAGGCCAACCAACCAGCCCCGAAAGGCTCCTGTTAATAGCAGTACCCCAAAGCCCCCCGCCGTGGCAGCCCGGGAAGAGGCCAGTACTTCCAGACTACTCCAGCCACCTGAGGCACCCCGAAAGCCTGCTAATACACCAGTCAAGACACCACCTCGGCCTGCTTCTTCGGTGCAACCACTATCACCATCTCCGCTACCCAATTCCAAAAGTCCTCGGGAGGTCCCGGCCCCCAAAGCCATCAAGACTCCAGTGGTGAAGAAGCCAGAGCCACCCAGTAAACCGTCTCCGGTGAGATGCTTTTCCTCTTCCAGCTGCTAGCCCATTCTCAGTGGTGTAAAAATGGAATTGAGCAGTGTCAGAGCTATACTGGGGCATTCTGAGATTATGGGGTCTAAAGCTTCCCTCCCTGTGATTTATGACAAGATGGAGTCTACATAATTGAAAGAGCTTGGCTAGGGGTATAAAAGGAGTTGTTTTCCTGTCCAGAGAGTTCTTCTTCATTGCCCCCATGTTTTAAGTTGCCTCTGTTGGCTTCTCATGCTGTAGGCATAAGTTGTTGGGGACAGTCTTGAATGGCTGTAGCAGTGGTTAACATGTCTCAGGGTGGTCATAGCTGGCTAGATAGGTAGGCTGACAGGGAAAGTTTCTCCCATGCCAGTTTTCAGGAGGTTGCTGTGTACTAAAATCAGATGGGATTTGTTCCTGAAGGGGACTGGGGGTTATTCAAGTACTCTTTGAAGCTTCTGTGGACCATGTGGAATCTTCTGTACTTCAGGGACTATTAACCCCTCAGATTTTCTCTCCTTGCCCTAGGCTACTCCTGGTCGTAAGCGAACTCTTGGGGTTTCTGATGAGGAAGAAGCTGAGGAAGAGGCAGAGAGGAGGAAGGAAAGGTCCAAGCGGGGCAAATTTACCGTGAAGGAGGAAAAGAAAGACTCAAATGAGGTAGGTGGTGGTGATGAGGTTCTCAACCTCCTTCTCCAGGGTCTCCACCTGCCACCTGCAGTCTTTACCAGCTCTGTTTATGTTATGTGACTTGAGGCCCATTTCATCTTGGAAGCATTCTCCGTCACCCTCAGGATGGCGCCAGGTACTCTCTTCAGGAGACTGGCTTCTCATTCTAATCACAGTCCCGAGATCACACTGATACAGATCAGGGAGGCCTTGAAACCCTTTACTGTCTGTTTCTGACAGTCTGCCCTCACCTGCTATCTTGTATGACAGTGGTGAAAGGGTAGTACAACTACCTAAGGATAGTGACTTAGAGGGTGGTTGTCAGTAAGGCATGGTGATTTAAACTGCCACATAAGACAACATGAGGTGATGGCAGATGACCCTTCATGGTCACTCACGCAGCCATATACTTTGGGGTGACAGAATCTGTTCTCCTTGCAGCTCTCAGACAGTGCTGGGGAAGAGGACCCAGCTGACCTCAAGAAGGCTCAGAAAGGTGAGATTGGGGGAGCTACCTGACAGTCTGTGCAGAAGTGGAAAGTGAGGTCCCTTGGCCAGCAGCAGCTTATCCTGAAGTCTTTTTGGGCTCTGGGCTCTCATGCAATAGTGGTTTCAGATCTAATCCAGAGAATTCTGAAGATAACAGACTCATGTTTATTTATTTTTTTAAAGATTTATTTATGTGTACAAGAGCTGGGGTACAGGCCAGAGATGTGGGGGGGTGGTTGAGAGGATCCACCAGAGACAGTGGGGAGCAGAACAGGTGGATCCACTGAAACACACTGTTGAGGGGAGCAACAGGCGAGACAGGAGAGGTCTGCTGCACCATGTGGGTCACCTTCCTGGCTGGGGATCGAACTCGTGCTCCAGTGGTTGTGGTTTGCTTCATAGTGTGTTGTGTAAACCATTGTGCCACCAGGGAGGGCCCTCATGTTTATTTTTAGTGTCAACTCCTTGGCATTTTCCCTGGTTACTCATCCTATTGCTCTTGAACACCTTGTTGCAGGTGGAAAAGGAGGCCAGGGTGGCTGGGCTCTATGTCCCTGGCATAACAAGAGCAAGCACCTTTGAACCCTGGGACAGATGTGGCTCTGGCTGAGGCAGGAGTCAGGACCATAGTTTCCTGACTAATACCCTGTCCCCATTTTCAGATAAAGGACTGCATGTGGAGGTGCGTGTGAACAGGGAGTGGTACACGGGCCGTGTCACAGCTGTGGAGGTGGGCAAGCATGTGGTGAGGTGGAAGGTCAAGTTTGACTACGTGCCCACAGATACAACACCAAGAGACCGCTGGTAATGCCCCTTCCGAGAGGTTGACAGAGCTGGCTAGGGCAGGGGAGGTGGTATCCCTGAGCACCCCTGCAGGTAGCCCATCCTGGGAGCCCAGGACACATATGCCCTGTGTCCTCCTTAGGGTGGAGAAAGGAAGCGAGGATGTGCGACTGATGAAACCCCCTTCTCCGGAGCATCAGACCCCGGATACACAGCAGGAGAGTGGGGTGGAGGAGGAGGCAGCGGTGGCCCAGCAGGCTGTGGCCATGGCAGAGCCTTCCACTTCTGACTGCATTCGCATCGAGCCTGACACCACTGCCCCGAGTACCAACCATGAGACCATTGACCTGCTCGTCCAGATCCTCCGGTGCGTGTCTTCCCACTGCGAGACTGCCAGTATCTCCACTTCTTCCTTGCCATTCCCAATTCTGACCCCACCTTCTTTCTTGTTTAGGAATTGTTTACGGTATTTCCTGCCTCCAAGTTTCCCCATCTCCAAAAAGGAGCTGAGTGCTATGAATTCAGAAGAGCTAATATCATTTCCTCTGGTGAGTCTGGCCTGACCTTTGGTTTTGTACTCTGCAAGCCCCTTTTGGTGTTTTCAGCCATGTCCAATCCTACTCCTCAGCCATCTTCTCTTTCTTCTACTTAGAGAAAGAGGAATTTTGATGTGGAAAAAGAAGTGTCTTAGTTGGACGTGCCTTTGATATACAGAAGCCATAAGATGCTGGGGCTGAGTCCTCATTTAAGGACAACATTCTGATCTGACATTGTATAATGTCATTCTGAGCTGACACTTTATAATGAATATATTATTGTTCCTTTGTCTTGGCGGAGGGAATAAGACCTGTTCCAGGCAACTGTGAAGAACTTAGGCTTAAACTGCCTATTAACTCTTAGAAAGAAGTGTAGAGAAGCTCATGATGTATAGATGTAAGCGCTGGGTCTTAACGCAGAAAACGCTGATGTGTGATGCCTGCCCTGAACTGACCCTCTTTTGGACCTCAGTAGTGACCATCTGAGAGAGGCCTGTCTTCAAGTGGCAAGTGAGAATTCTCACTTTTCAGCTCTGTGAGACTTAAGGCTGGGAGAGAAAATTGGGGTAAGGTTAAGGAGAAAGATTTGTGATATGCTATGTAGGGCTGGAAATACTGGCATTATATTTCTGGTAATGTCCAGTGGGCAGGTAAAGACTGGCATGTGGAGAGGGTGGGAAGGCCAGGGCTGAAAATGGATCTGTATTTATGGATGGAATAGCCAGGGATCAGTTTCTAGAAAAGAGAATTGGAAGTGAAAATTGTACATTAGCTTGTATGTTCAAGATATAGGACCTTTGTGGGACAACTGTATTCTTGATAAAAGTCTGCCAGAGAAAGAAACATTGAGGCTTTATCACCTTTTTAATTTAAGATTTATATGATTTATGCATACAGGAGCTATACCTATACAAGGGTGTAGGCCTTAAGTGCAGAGGATGGGGTGAGAGGATTCACCAGAGATGAATAGGAACAGAACAGACAGACTGACTGAAATATATTGCTGAGGGGAGCAGCGGGCAAGGCAGGAGAGGTGTGCTGCTCCATGTGGGTCAACTCCCAGGGCAGGGATCAAACTCATGCTGCAGATAGTTTCATAGTGCTGTGCTGCCTTAACCCCTTGTGCCACCAGGGAGGCCCTTATCACCTTTTACAAAGGGAAATGAGGTTAGGAGCTAACGAAGTTTAGCCTCATGTAGGTGAAGTTGATTGAGCCGGGGTGCATCTTAGGACAGGGGTCCTGGTCTTTTCATAGTGTAGCTCTGCTTCCCTGTGAGATAGCAGAACTCATGGAGTCATAGTAAGATCCACACACATTGAGGCTGCCGGTATGCTCTGCAGATCCCAGGAATAAATGGCTTATAGGTTGGCTAAGTCATGTGGCATCTTCATGTCAGATTTATTGCTTTTGGCCTGCAGCTGTTGCCAACTAAGAATGAAGCCTGAGTGCAGTGGACTGAACTGCCCACCCCAAAATACAGTGAGCGATAACTGCATCTTAGGTTATTTTTGTAAAAGGAGTTAGACCACCAACATGTCAATTTTATAGTCTCCTAAATTGTAATGTGTAAAGTAACTCATGCTTTCATGTCAGAGACAGCAGAGTCTAATGTTCATTATTCTGTAAATGGTGGTCCTTTTCCCCAGTATGCTGGACTAGGAATTCTGTAGCCCTTAGAGATTCTGAAAATGAAAAATAAATATATTATATATGTAATACAACAACTGCATGTGACTCTATTATTACCTTAAAATAAAGACATGTAGAGAGTTTCAGTACTTGGGAGCCTGCCATACATATGTTGTGCTGCCATGGAATTATTTTTCGTGTAGAATGGGAAGTTTCTCTTGACATCTTGGTTTAATAGGGTGATGATTTAGATTATAAAGTGAATGACAAGGTCATATCCTTGCCAGCAGCTCTTCTTTGAGGCAGCAGTTAGGAGCCACTTGGTACTAGGTGTCTTATGAATCTTTATAGAAAATAAACGCCAGAGTTGGTAAGACTGTAATGATCAGCCAGGACCTCCTGGTTGTGGATTCCTGTTCTTCACAATGAGTTATGAGTAAATCATGTTGTAAATTTAAACTTAGAAGATAGATTAAACCTAAAGAGATACTACCTAAAATGTTTTTTATGCTGAGATCCCATGTAACATTTCATTTGAAACAAGTATCCTGCTACCTTTTATTTATTTATTTTAATATAATTTTTTAAAATTTACATATATTTGATATCAATTGTAATCCCCATGTATTGCACCATCACCTCAGTCCCCCGTGCTCCCGTCTGCCCTCCACCCTTCCCCTCTTCCCTCCCCACCAAGTGTCCCCAGTTTGTCTTTATATTTTTGGTTTTTGTTTCTTTCTTGTTGTTATTATTGTTGTTCTTATTCGTTTCCTTGATCTTTATTTAGTTCCCTTATATTCCTCCTAGGGGAGGAACCATCTGGTATTTTTCTTTTGCCTTCTGACTTACTTGGCTGAGCATAATCCCTTCCAGTTCCTTCCATGTTCCTATGAATGCGTCTAGTTTTTCATTTCTGATTGCTGAGTAGTATTCCATTGTGTATATGTACCACAGCTTCCCGATCCACTCATCTGTTT
>JAGFMF010011483.1:1745017-1766388 GCA_019455555.1 Galemys pyrenaicus | reverse complement strand
TTGGCTATTTGAGGTTTTTTGTGTCTCCATATGAATTTCATCAATATTTTTTCTATTTCTTTGAAGAATGACATTGAAATTTTTATTGGAATAGCATTGTATCTGTAGATTGCTTTTGGTAGGATGGCCATTTTGATGATGTTAATTCTTCCAATCCATGAGCAAGGGATATTTTTCCATTTCTTTGTATGTTCTTCTATTTCTTTTAGCAATGTTTTGTAATTTTCTTTGTAAAAGTCCTTCACCTCTTTTATTAGATTTATTCCCAAGTATTTAAATTTTTGGTTTCAGTTATAAAGGGGATGGTTTTTTTTTTTTTTTTATTTCTTCTTCAGCTTGGTTGTTTGTATAAAGGAAGGCTATTGATTTTTGTATATTGATTTTGTATCCTGCTACTTTGCTTAACTGGCCGATTAACTTGATTAGATTTTCTGTAGAGCTTTTGGGGTTCCTGCTACCTTTTAAACATCACCTTGTATCTAGAGTAACTGCTAAGTAACATTAATATCCCACCCCTTGTGTGTTTTAAGTACTTAGGAAAGATAGTAAAAATCTGTTAATGTAAATCTAGAGGTGTCTACTATTGCTGGGTGTTTGATAAACATTTGTGGAAGAGAATTTTTGGTCTTGATATTGTTGGGTGTGAAAAACTTGGAAATTGCTAAAAGGGCTTTCTGATGTTAGAAAGGTAGGGTGAGCTGGGAGAGTGATTACTGTCCTTTTGTGTCACCTGGGCTACCACAGCTGTCTGTGCCAAAGCTGTTTGCTGAGTGCTTCATATGTGTGTACTCCTATTTTTGTTCCCATGGCAGCCCCATGAGATTGGCATCAAGATGCTCTACTCTGGAGCCAGAGATATACTTGTTCCTTGGGTCTGGCATCCCTTCAGATCAGTTGTCTTTGTGCTCAGTTAGTTTGGGGTACCAGTACCCTTCTAGAAGGGCTGTGGGGAATTTGAATAGCTTACACACTTACCCTCTGAATCTCTCCCTACAGAAAGAGTACTTCAAGCAGTATGAAGTGGGGCTCCAGAATCTGTGCCATTCCTACCAGAGCCGCGCTGACTCACGAGCCAAGGCCTCCGAGGAGAGCCTGCGCACCTCTGAGAGAAAGCTCCGTGAGACAGAGGAGAAGCTGCAGAAGTTGAGGACCAACATCGTGGCGCTCCTGCAAAAGGTGCAGGAGGTGAGCCAGGCAGCCCTCTCATTGCAGCTGGACCACCTGGTGTCTCAGGGAGGGGGCCTGGGCACCTCCTGTTCCCTTCTCCCCACTCACAGGAATCTGTGGTTCCAACTCTGGCTGCACAGCATCCTGACCAGGAGGGCTGGAGGTGGTGCGGCTGCCTGGGCCTCATCCCAGCCAGACCCACGGTATCAGACTTTTGCCCTTGTTTAGATCTTTTCATGTACAACCTGATTTGAGAGCCCTCCAAGCCATAAAGCAGAAGTTCTCACTTTTCCAGATGACGCCCAGATGGAATTGGGTAACCCAGAAGCTGGTAGTGCCCATAGGGTCTCAGTTCTTCATCCAGGTAGTAAACACTGAGGACTTGCTCTGTGCTTGTCCTGTGGATACCAGGTGAACCAGACAAGTGATAAATAAGTTCCCTGGCTCTCACAGCCCAACACTTCTGTGAAGAGACAGTTACTGAAGGTGGGAAGTGCTGTGAAGTAACGGGAAATAAGGGAGACAGGGAGGCCATTTTACTAGAGTATTTAGGGGAAACTTCCTCTCTGAGGAGCGATTTGAAGTGAGACAGAACCAATCATGTAACACCAATATGTGAGAATTTTGGCTAGAGGGAAGAGCAGGGCCTATGTCCCAGGGTGGGTAGTGTAGTATGGGTGGTAACAGTGGAGAAAGGGCCTGTTCCAGGTGGGAAGTCACTGGAGGGTGTGTGCATGATCCAGAGTTAAAGGTATTCTGGGTGGTGTTGGAGGGCCTGGAGGAGAGTGGAGGTTAGAACCTGGGACACTGGTGAGGAAATTCCACCATGGTCTGGGGTGAGAGATTCTGGTGTCCTGAACCTTGAGTGGTGACAGGGAGAGAAGTGGGAAGAATTGTAGTAACTGAGGGAAAGCAGGAGATGGTGATTTTTCTGGTTTGTCTTGAATCCCTGGGGAGGGGAAGGGATGGCCTGTATGGAGATGGGAACAGCTTGGTGTGGGTGGTGCGGGTAAGCTGTTTTGGATGCACATTGAGTCTGAGAAGCCTGAGCACATCTAAGGCAACTGGGAACTTGGGTTAAGGTAGGGCAGGAGAAATAAATCTGGGCGTCATCTGTGCACAGAGGATGGGGAAGGGAAGCATGAGCAAGATGGGACAGCCCTTAATAATGGTGGAGGTGGGATGAGGGACAATTAGGGTGACTCTGGGTTCAGTCCCCATGGGCTGCAAAAAGGGTGGAGAGGTGGGCTTCCCACTGCCTTTTGGCCCCCTAGCTGATTCTGCTGCTTTCTATTCTAGGACATCGACATCAACACAGATGATGAACTGGATGCCTACATTGAGGACCTCATCACCAAGGGGGACTAAGGGGTTGACAGCCAGAGATCTGCTCCCTTGTCCCTAAAGGCAGAGCCCCTGGGGGGTGGTATTTCATTCATGGGATGATAGCCTTCCTTGCCTTGGTTTGACTCATTTGGGACATTTGTGCTTTTGGAGGGAACGATACTCTGATTCTTTGAATCTTCTTCCCTAAGTTTATAAATATTTATTTTTTAAAAGAAACAACATACTGTGCCTGCTGTGAGACCATACTTTTTTCTTTTTTTTTTTTTTTTTTTTGTGATTCTTGGGCGAAGGATGGAGAACCAGGATGCCAGCCAAGCCTGAGCTGCTTCTCTTGGCTCCTGGCCTCATAAGATGCAGCAAATCCAGCACCATCCAGAGGTTGGAGGTGCTGCAGGGGTAGGGTTGGTCTCTCTCCTAGAGAATGAACAAGTTGGGTTCTGAGGGATGGGTGTGGGAGAGAAGCCCCTAGGGCTTTGATCCAGGGACCCCAGGGGGACTGGTCTGGAAGAGGTTCAGCATTTAGTGGCGGTCCCTCTCATGGCTCACATCTCAGGTATTTGAGTGGTGGCCCAAGTAGCTGTCAGTCATCTTGTTTTTAGTGTTGTCCAAACACTTCAGGAAAGGAAGGTGCTTCAGCTCACCTGTCCATTACTCAAGTTCTCCCTTGCAGGAGTGATTTTTCTATTAACGGTGGACATGAGGTTTTCAGCCTCAAATTACTTGAGTCCAGGTTGAGAAGTAGAGAGTTGAGACTCTGATCTGACTGCTGACTGGGTAGCACACCAGATGTCTGAGTGCGGTAGTACCCTGTGTTCCAGAGCCCCTGGTGCTGATCTGGCTAGGTCCCTGAATGTGGCAGAGTCCTGAGGAGGCACAGCTGCCACATACTGTGCCAGCTGATCTGCAGTTTGCTGCTGCTTTTTCTTTTACAGCTTCCCCTCCTCTTGGTTCCACTGTGCCCATGCAGTGTCCCTGCTCTAAGACAAATAGGGGGAGGAGGTCACTGAGCCACAAGTAATGGGAGGTTGGGCTGCAGGGATTCCAGGGCAGCCCTGCAGAAAGCACACTAGGCCTTCGCTCCCTGTCCATTCGAAGTCATACGGTTGTGTTCCTCCAGCCACTTCTCAGGGTTAAAGACAAAAACAAGAGTTGTTGACTTTTCTTTTTAATGGCTACTGGAAAATTTCTGGTTTGATTTCTCTCAGCTCTCTTCTTTCCACTCTTTGTTTGGGGGACATTGGATTTCTGAAGGTACAAGAACAATGGTACTATATTATTGGTATGTGATTCTGGTGTCCACTCACCCCAGGTCAGCATCGCTCATATGCCACTCCATTTTGTCCACAGAGACTGGGCATTAAGGTGAGGAAGTTAGGCCACACTGGAATCAAAAGTTCTTACTCACTTGTATACATGCACAGCACCTACTGATTTGGGTTTCCCTGAACCACAGTTCTCAGGGAGGGCTATTTGGGGCAGTAACTGCTCATTTACCTCCTCTGAGGTCTTGGGGTTTCTTGAACTGGTGATTCCCCTCCCATCCAGCTCTCTCCACACCAGGCCACATATGTTCCATTTTTGTCCCCTAACCTGCTGTTTTAATCTAAAAGAAGTTGGTTTTGCATTTTTACCAGAAGGTAATACTCAAGTTTTTTATTTACACATCTGTAATCAAAATGCAATACTATAAACTTAATGGCAACTCCTGAATTCAGTCTGTTTTCTTCTCTTGTAAAATCAAGCACCTTCTTCATTCTTTCTATTACCATGGCTTTGAATTACTCATTTTCTTCCTCCTCTCCACTATCTTCATTGTTTTGTCTTCACCCTCAAAACCTACAGAAGCTGAAATACTGCACATCCGAAATGTTCACTTCTGAGTGTGCCCACCTTGATTAAATCCACAGTGATGCTGAATGCTGCCTGTTCTGCAGGCACAGCTCCTGCTCTTCTGGTTAGAAGAGAAAATGCACTGATCTGTCTGATGACTTGGGAGGAGGACAATGGTCTGGTTGGTCTGTGGCAGGAAGTGTCTTGGTACAAGCTGCGAGAAGGCAAATGAGTGCAGAAACCCTTGTTTTTAAGAAATGGGATTGCTGTGGTTTTTTTTAAAGTGATACATTGTGCATGGTAAAAATTCAAACAGTACGAAAGACTAGTATGATAAAAAGCAAGACTCATTCCTGCCACCCAACACCCGTTTTCTCCCTCAGAGTATCCAAACACAATTACTCTGTTCTGTATCTGTTTCCCACCTGTTTCAAAGTACTTTATATGGGTCTTAATTCTGGACAGCCACATAGCATTTCACTGTCTTGGATGTACTGTCATTTAACAATCTTACAAGCATTTGGGTTTCTGATACTTCTGAAAATGCTGTGGTCACAGTGTCTAATGATTAACTTATACCTATGTATGTGGTGTAAGTTCCGAAGGAGATGGCTATTAAGTGATGCGTTCATTCTAAGATACGTTCCGGAAACTAGTTTCAGTTCAGCTACTAATAGTGTATTTCCTCAGTGAACTTGGCAGTGTGCAGTCTCTTCTGTCATAACTGTTAACTAATTGGAAAGAAAAATGGATTGAGTTAACGTGAAATGGGCAACTTCATTGGCCAGTTGTCGCTCTTCTGGTAGAGGGCTAGAGTTCTGAATCTTGGGTTGTTAGGGACTCCTGTAAATCAGATGAAAAACAGATGAACTCCTCAGAGGAACATTCACCAAATAAAAGCCTTTACCCCAGAACTGTCCTATGGACTTAGAATTAACACCCCTTTAGGATCGATGCCAGGTCAGGATATGAGTTTGACATTGTTGTTTACTAAAGGAGATTAATAACAGGCTGAGAAAAATTCTGGGTCCTCCTATACATCTGTGAGTGACACTGCCTTTGGCTCTTCTTGTTGGGTCCATTGGCCCCAGAAGAAGTGACTGTCTTTAAGACCTGTGCTTCAGGCAGTGTTGGCTGAGAGCTCACAGTTGTAAGGACCAATAACGAGAAAAGCTCATGTGTTCATTTACATAGCACACAAGGCTTGGCCTGAGTTGGTGGTGCGTCCATGGCCACTTTTCTCTTGGAAGTTCTGTCTTGCTAGGCTGTAATGGACTGGTTAGTGGGTGCCAAGATTTCTGAAATAGCCTCAGAATTCCACTGCAGGGTTCTGTCCTTTGTTAAAGATGGAACCTCTGAGGCTTCCTTTGGAACAGCCACATTACTCTTGTTCTCTGAGCAGCTGAACAGCCAGCTTGTAGAGTTCCAAAGGAGCTACAATTCTATTCAAAATAATGAGACATTGCTGGGGGTACCCTCTCCTTGAGGACTGCACAGAACCCAGCAGTGAGCCAAAATGTTGTCAGGCCTGTTTTTCACTGGTAATTTTCATCCAGTAATGTGTGATCTGCCCAGCCCAAGGAGGGCTCTTGGGTCCTGCAAGGCCTCAGACAAATCACCGTCTGCCTATAATTCGCCATCCTGTAAAATATAGGAGTTTGGCTGACAACAGTTTTTCTGGCTGAGACTGCCAGTAATCTGGAGCTGTTCCCAACTGCTCTTGGAACTGGGTCCAAAGCTGCTTTGCTTGCCTGACCCTCACTCTTTGTTTCCAAGATTCACTGCTTGTCACCTGCTTCCTTGTAGGTCTTGGCTGGTGCTCAGTGGTTCATACAGGATGTTAGCTCCCGGCCTAACCATTTGGCCAGTTTCAGTATGCCCTAAAGACGAGATGGGAAGGGCTCCCACCCATCCAGCCTTCCTGTGACTAGGATTCTCAGCTGCCAGCCAAGGATCGTGGTGCTCATACCACTGGGGCAAAGGTGGACCCTCTGAGGAAGGAGGAGCTAGCTGATAGATCCCTCCTGCTTGCGTGTCCTTTCTGGACTCTGCTGAGATACCTCCATGGGATTTTTTAGGGCCACTTACTGCTGGAACAACAGTAGGTTTCTTGGGAAGCTATGACTAGTGTTAGTCCACTGAAGTTTTACTGCCCTTCCTCCCCCAGTTCTTTTTGCCCCTCTAATGAAGCTCGGGTTCCTACTCCCCATCCCAGTATGCCACCATTTCAAGCAATCGGCTGGGTTTGAGCGGCTGCGGTGGTCAGATGCTACTTATCAGAAGAGAATTTTAGTTCCTCACACTAAATCACAAGCTGCCACAATACAACTGGGGCCTGAGGGCTGCCAGCAAGTTCTCACCTGGCCCAGAAGACGCGGCCAGAATCTGGCTGTCGGCCATCTCCAGATGCTTCCAGTGGCCAAAGCACAGCCGTGAGTGAGGAGCTGCAACCCCCACCTGCCAATAGTCACTGTCTGCTGAGGGCAGCCCCCCACTGCCAGTTCTCACCCTCGAGGCAGGGGCGCCTGCCCAGGTGCCTCTGCGCTCTGCACGCGCCCTGGAGCGTTCTGTGCAGGTGGCTGGGTGCACCGGCTTGGGCGCCCCCGCTGGCGTCCTCATGGGGCCTTGAAATGGAGCTTGGTGTGCGAGGTGGGTGATGGGGCCTATAGGTCTGCTTGTGGCAACCTGGTTGTATGTGGGTGGGTGAGGGGCACCTCTTAGCACAACACCTTGAGGAGTCAGTGGGGCCACATTCCACTCTTTGGGGAGTTGTTTTTTTCCTGGTGGTCTCATGTTAAAACCGGAGAAACCACTTCTTTTTTTTATTATTATAAATTTTTAAAAAAAATTTACAGATACTTGCCATCAATTGTAATCCCCATGTATTCCCCATCACCATCTCACCAGTGCACCATTACCTCAGTCCCTCGTGCTCCCATCTTCCTTCAACCCTCCCCCTCCCCTCCCCACCAAGTCTCCCCAGTCTGTCCCTGTCTCCTCATTTTTGGTTTTTGTGTCTTTATTGCTGTTATTGTTATTATTATTGTTCTTATTCCTTTCCTTGATCCTCCTTTGGTTCCCTTATGTTCCTCCTAAGGGAGGAACCATCTGGTATTTTTCTTCTGCCTTCTGACTTACTTGGCTGAGCATAATCCCTTCCAGATCCATCCACGTTCCTATGAATGAGTCTAGTTTTTCATTTCTGATTGCTGAGTAGTATTCCATTGTGTATATGTACCACAGCTTCCCGATCCACTCATCTGTTATTGGGCATTTAGGTTGTTTCCAGGTCTTACCTATTGTAAAGAGTGCTGCTATAAACATAGGGGTGGAGAAACCGCTTTTTTCCATGGTTTTCCAACTTCTTTCGGTCACTATGGAAGACACTTTGTTGGTGTAAACATTAGAGTGTGGAGCTTTTCTGTTTACAAGACAGACGGCTTGCATGTTCAAAGTAGCCATGTTCAGGTCATTTTCTGGTGGCCCTGCCAGCTTGCAGACTGCTGAGCTCCCGGACACCAGGCCTCTTGGCTGTCACAGTTACAGGGCAGGGAGGGGGCACCCCAGAACCCCCAAACCTGCCCTCTCTAAATGGGTTTTGACATCCACTGCATTAAGACAAACGTAAGACCTTTAATGGAAAGGATCTTTAATACAATTAGAGTATAATACAAAACTTAGTAACTTAGTTACTAAGTTAAGCATCCAACGTTACCCATCTTCTTGAGAGTAAAAGTTCAACCAAATAGGATTGGCCCAAAGCAAGGCCCAAAACCTGCCACATGTCTAAAAGACCTTTCAGTAGAGACCCATAGAAAAGGGTCAGAAAGAGTCAGACAAATCTGGGAGGAAAAGAGCAAAACCAAAGTGAAGATGAAAGCTGCCATTGTTAACCTCACCACAGGGTCTCTCACCCATATCTGTTCCAACCAGTCCAAGACCGAGAAGCAAGTGCAGTTTCTTCACATGTCCCTCTGCTCCACGTGCCTCCTCCAGGTCTCCTTGCTGCTCTCCATCCTGCTTCCTTCTTCCTCCCTTCTGTGTTCCTCCTATCTCCTCTCTCCAGCATCTTCCTATCCATGCTCAGCTCCACCCACTTGGGGCAGAACCAAGATTCTGGAATTTACCCCTTTCCTGGGGACTACCCTGTTGCATCACAATTTCGGACCCTTTTCTGCTCCTTTACCCTTGGCTTGGAATATGGTGTTCCTTGAAAGGCAAGCATTTTTAGTTTGGGGGGTGGGGGTGGTTCCTGTCAACCTGGAATGACCCAAACCCCCCCCCCCAAATATTGCATATTGCAATAATTTTTGATTTTTGTTTCAGTCTCCACTCTGTGGAGTATATTTCAATGTAAATGGTAAGGCAGGATGGTCAGTCTGTTGTTTTCCCCAAATGGAAATTCATTTATGCCAGCCTCCCCCATGAAATGAGCTGCCTTTGTTCATTATTTGTATTTCACAGTTTGGTTTGGGGCCTGTGGGGCATGAGATGCCCCTTAAATATGTCAGTGAAAGTATCTCAAACTATTCCCGTGTGAGTGTGAGGGCCTAGCTGAAACTGGAATCTTGGGCGTCATCAGATTTTGGATGGCTCAGTCTCTCTGTTTTTTTAAACTCTTTTCTAGGCTTTTCTTAGAATTCATCCTTCCTTGAAATTTAAAATCACTCTATGCAAGTCTTTTCCATTCCTGCCTTCCTTCTCCCCTCCAGGCCTTTGGGATTTAAATAATTGCTTTAAATTTAGATGTAAATTATGGCAGGGTTGACTTTTTTTTTTTTTTTTTTTAATAAACTTAAATGGTCTCAGACAGTACAGAATGGTTTTCCTTTTGCTTGACCTTTATTTAGGCTCAGTAAGATTTTACAATTTCTCTGCAGAATTCTATACTTTTTCCTTAAATTTATTCCTAAATGTTTGGTGTGTCACAATTGTGGATGGGATAGTCCTGATGAAATATCCATCTCTACTCCTGATTATTAATATATAATAATATAGATAATTATATTAAGCTAAGATTTAATAGTTTTATAAACTCTCGTAATAAACTTTTTTTAAAAAAGATACAATGTCCAAATTGGCTGGTATGCTAATGTAGCAATACTTTCCATTTTGTTTTAGCTAGGTCCTCTTGATGTCGTTTTTAGAGTCAGTGGGTTTAGAGTGTGGGGTTCGTGGGTTCACTCTGGCTGGGAAAGGTTTCACCGGGCTTCCTGTTCAGCAGCACATGGCGTGTTCCTAGTCGAGTTTCTCCACGAGGCAGAGATGTTAGTTATTTTAAAGAGCAGATTTATTAGGAAAATAGAAGAGTAAAGGACACTTGTATAGACACAAGTGAGCAGAAAAAGCTGCCCCGAGAGGGACAGGTTTGCAGAGAGAGGCTGCGTGGTTGTGTTACAGGGCAACCCTAATATAAAATGGGTTGGGTCTTTCCCCCTAACAGTTGCAGGCAGTGGCCTTGAGGAAGCTGCCTCCATTGTGGGAGCTCAGTGCCTAGAAGTCCCAGCCTGGTGCAGGTCATGGGCAGGCAGGAGGCTGCTGCCCTGCAGAGGAGAGAGCTGGTGGAGAGAAGCACCTGTGTAGTCACAGGTGGGCAGAAGGTGGCTGCCCCATTGTGGGGGCAACATTAGGTTTTTATCATCCTTTGGTAGGGAGGGGCTCATCTCTGGGGGTGGATGGCCTATTCCCCAATCTTCTTATCTTCACCTTCAGGTCTGTGCTGTTGACACTCTCTACAGCAGTTTGATCCCTGCCCGGGTGTTGACTGGGCATTGACTCCTAAGGGTCTTAGTTTCTATTCTTTTGTCCTTCATCATTCTGAAATGATGATGATCATGATGTGTGTGTGTTTTCATGATGACTATCCTGGTCTTGTTTCTGATATGGATGGAAATCCACATTAACACTGGTCAGGGTTTTGGCTGTTGGTTTTGACAAATCACCTTTAAAATGTGTGAAAGGAGTTTCCTTCTGGCTTTTTGTTTTGGTTTGTTTTTAACTTGGGCCTCTGGAATAGAGCCAAGGCTGCCAGTTCTCCTGACTCAGGTGCCCAGGCGCACCAGTCACATACAAGGAAAGGTGGGTTGTCGTCCACTCCACCCCTGCCCCTCACTAGACTGTCAAATGCCTTTTCAGCATTTAGTGATAAAACTATATAGGGCTTTTCTTTTTTAAGCTGCTGTTTTAATAGTTTTTTTTTAAATTAGACACGAGTGGTTATAAAAGAATACTGTAAAAAGATAAGATATTTAAGGAAAGAATATAAGTGTATATCCATCGCCTGATTTATGAAAACATTATTTTACTTTATAAATCCCTGTGTCCCCTTCTTGCATCCTCTCCCCTTTACTCCCTGCTCCGCAGTAACCACCATCCTGAATTTTGTGTTCATCTTTTTCTTTTATTAAAAAAAAGATTTATTCATGTATACAAGAAGTGGGATGTAGACCGGAGGTGGGGGTGTGTGTGTGAGTCACCAGAATGAACAGGTGGGTTGACCGAAGCACACTGCTGAGGGGAGCAGCAGGTGAGACAGGAGAGGTCTGCTGCGCCATGTGGGTCAGCTCCCTGGCCGGGGATCGAACTCATGCTGCAGTGGCTGCAGATGCTTCATAGTGCTGCGACTTAACCCCTACCACCACCAGAGAGGTCCCTTTATTTTTGTACTTTTAATCTTCAGTTTGTATTCCTAAATAACTGTCTGTTTTTAGACTTAAGTGTATATAATGTATTATTTACTACTTAGGTATTTGCTTTTCCTTATCAATATGTTTCAGAAGTTCATGCTATTGGATGTAGCTATAATGCATTCTTCTCTACTACTGTATAGTCTTGTCACTACTAAATACTATATAGTGATGAAAATGAGTGAATTACACCTACAGTCAAACACAATTTTTTATCTGTGCCTCTGGGTTATTTTTAGTTTTTTATTATATACTATTATTTAGTTTTATATTATTATACTATTGTAGCTATTCTTGTCTCCTGTTGCCTGCATACAGTTCTTTCTGCCTAGAAATGGTAAGGCAGAATTGCCAAATAATAGATCATGCCTGTTTCAGCTTTATTAGGTGATGATAGTAAATTGTCTTCCCAGCCAGTTGTATCAATTTACAGGAACAGGGCCACAAAGTGCTTCTTTATCATGCTTCCTCAGTTACACTACTATTGCTATATTTGATTTTTTTTTTGTCAGTCTGGTAGGTATGCAGTCATTTAATTTGTATTTCCATGATATCTAATGTGACTTGAGCATCTTTTCTTCCTTAATACAGGGTTTTACTCATAACTTTTTAAAAAAAGATTTATTTGTGCATACAAGAACTGGGGTAAAGGCCAGAGGTATGAGGGGTGAGAGGATTCACCAGACAGAGCAGGGAGCAGAACATGTAGACTGACTGAAATACACCGCTGAGGGGAGCAGCGGGAGAGCCTGCAGAGGTGCCATGTGCCATGTGGTCCCCTCCCTGGCTGAGGAGGGGTGCTTCGACCGAACCCCTTGTGCCACCAGGGAGGCCCATTGCTCAAAACTTTTAACCACTTTTCTATTCTTTTGTCTTTTTTTTTTATATTCTGGATATAAGTTCTTTGTAAGTTATCTGTGTTCCAATTCCTTTTTCACTCTTGTCATGCCTTTTTTTTTAGCTCAGATCTTTTGATGAATAGACAGTCTTAATTTTAATGTAGACTAACAGTCTTTTTTTATTGTTTTAATTTCATATAAGTTGTTTAAGAAATCCTTCCCTACCCTAAGATCATGAAGATAGTATTTTATAGTATATCTAAGACCTTTATACTTTGTCTTTCATATATAGATTTTTAAAATCTATATTAAATTAGATTTAATACAGAATTCACTTTAATATGGAATTGGTATGTTATGGCCCCTCCCTACTGAAGTATTTCTCTATTAATTACAGTGTTACTTCTCATCAAATGTTCTCATGTGTAATGAGTCTTTATCTGGATTTTTATTTAGTTATTTTGGGCTATTGTCTCTTTTTCTGTGCTAACACCACACTGATTTACTTTAAGTTTTGATATCTAATAGAGAGTGCCCTACTTTTTCTGCTTCAAGAGTATCTTGACTATTCTTGGTTCTTTGCATTTATCATGTATATTTTAGAATCATTTTATAAAACTCCCTGAGAATTAAAACCGATTTGTCATCAGTTTGAGAATTGATATTATGTCTTCCAAACCATGATAATGATATAATTCCACTAATTTAGATCTTTTATTAGTGTCTTTAGAGGTCTTGTTATGTCCTTTGTTAGATGTATGTTAGGTACCTGATGATTTTTGATGCTATTGTAAGTATTTTTAAAACTTTATTTTCTGATACTTTATTACTAATATATAAAATTTGATTTTTACATTATTCTAATTTATCTTTACAGTTCTCTAGTCTACCAACTAAGCTATCAGAGGGTCTTCTAAAATTTAGATTCTTTTGGCTTTTCTGTGATCTGTGAACAACAATTTTGCCAATTCTCATACTTCCTATATCTTTCTTGCCTTTATTGCAGTGACCAGGACTGCCAGTACAATGTTGAATGTCAAGGCTGAAAGTAGGTATCTTTTTTTGATGTTGTTTTCTCACAGAGAAATATTGTGTTGGGGGTTAAACTAACCTTGCATTTCAGGAAAAAATAATTTTTTTTAATCTTGCTAGATTTGCTAATATTTTGTTTTGAATTGTACCATCATGTGAGTGATGTCTCTTTACAATTTTTTCCTTCTCATGTGTCCTTGTTAGGTTTTGGTGATTAGGTTATACTAGCCTCAAGAAATGAGTCGGGGAGTGGTCTTTCCCCCTATACTCTTAGTTTCTGTAAGACTGGCTATTCTGTATCTAGAGTTTTGAGTGTATATGTGTAAGAAGAGGTTGTAAACTGAATTTTTAAGGCTGTTTCTACTTCATTTTGATTAGATACATGTGAGGCCTTCTCACTTTATCCTGTGTGTCTCTTCACTTTAGACATTTTGCCCATTTGTGTGTCTGTGGTGCCTTCTGGATACTTTCTTCAGATCTCACTTCCATGTCACTAATATTTCAGTTGTGTAGTGTTTTAAGATTATTTTTAATGGTGTTTTTTTCAATTTCTGATAATTCCTTAGAATTTTTTTGAAGCTACTTTTCTAGAAATATATTAATCATGATTTTATATTCTGTGATGACAATTTCACTGTATAGAGGAGTTTTATGTCTGATTCTGCCGTTATTTCTCTTAACTCTTGAACATGGGCCAACTTGTATTTCCTTGTGTGACCAGAGGTGTCATACTGTGAGTTGCTCATTTTCCTTGAAGCCTCATGTCTGGGGTTCCAAAAGGCCTGGAATGAGGGAAGATCCTTCAGGGAGGTTTTGTTTGTTTCTGTCATGGACCAGTGCCAATTTGTGACCATGTAAGATTTGCAGATCTGGGCTGACAGTAGTAATTACAATTCTTAGGGGATTTTTTTCTGCTCTTTTTAAGTTTAACATTTAAGACCACCAACATTCCTTGTGTTTTATTTTGGAGTCACCACAGATTTCAGTACAGATTTTTTGGGGCCCAGCTTTACAGGGTCATCTCCTTCTAGCTGCCCTACTTTGGGAAAGTTGTTTGAGGCAGTGAAACACTTGGTTAACTCACTGGACTCACTAAATGTGAAGACAAAAGCACATTTGTCTCCCATCCAGGTTCCCACATCCACTTAGTTTTGGGCTTGAGTATTCCATCTATTCTTTCCAGCTCATGGAGGCAGTTAAGCCATTTTAAAATCTCATCTAGCATGGCTGGTTTTCCACAAAGGATTATTGAGGAACCAAGTCTGCCATAGTGCCAAAAAGAGAAATAACACTTCCTGATCCGCTTGAGAGAATGATTTACACTGCAGAGCTTCCCAGCCTGCACTTACACTTTTGTGTCAGTGGTAAATCTGCATGAACCTGGGCTTATCAGTTTGGGGTATCAGTCTTTTGTATGTGGCCGGATTGTTTGCTATTATATTTGGATTTATGCAAATTCTTCAATGAATTATATATTTTTAATATTTTATATATTTCTTACATTTTCACAAGGTGTCAGGTTTTGAGTGGGAGTTTTGCTGGTTAGCTTCATGTTAAAAAGCTTTGAGACTGTCCCTGTTGTTGCCTGTGTTGCACTTGAAAGTTTTCTCTCTAGTGTTCCTCTGCCTCCCAGATGCGAGCCCCACCCCTGAAGATAAGGCAGCCTTAGGCCTCCTCCCCAGAGATCTTCAGGAGTGAGCAGTGATTGGAATGTAGCATGAGGGAGAAGCAGCGTTTCCGGGGTCACTTGATTCAGGTCTTCCCAGTTAGGTCCCTGAGGGTCCTCTTCACAATCTGGTGCTGCAGCCCCAGGTAGTGTCTCCTTGACCCTTTGCTCTGGTAGGGCTTCCCTTTGGAGGGGGCAGGGGCAGAGATAGTCAGCAAATAAGTGAAATACACGGCTTGCCAAATGGTGCATTGCAGAAAAAGGAAGCTGTTTGTTGGTAGCGTCTCACCATGTTTGGTGTGTGCAGGTCAGGTGCACGTTGTTCCTTGCCCCTCCCCACTATTAAAGCAAAGCCTTAGCTATTTTGTTTTGTTATGCAGTTGCTCCCCCATATAAATTTCACAGGCATGTCAAGTTTCTGAAAAATACTGGTAGGATTTTGATTAGAATCAAAATTTATAGATTTGGGAAGAACCAACCTAATAGAATTTGCTCATCATGAGGACTTACCCTTTTATATATTTTTAAATATATTTTATCTGTGTATCTACATCCTTTCTATCATCCAGTAAAATTTTAGTTTTACAAAAAAAAAAAGTTTACCTTTTGCTAGATGTATTGTGAAGCTCTATGGCATATGTGGTATCTTTCTTTCTGGTACACATCCTTCTAACTCACAGCTGGTAGTAGATAGAGGCCACTGAGGGATCTTGTGTCATACTGGTCAGAGGGTCTTTCCTGACTGTCATTCTGATGTCACTACCTGCTCAGAGCTCTACCTGGCCCTAGTCCAGGCTCTCTGATCCTTCCCTTGCCTCAGTGGACTGGCCTTTGACCTATGTAGGCTTTGCCCATGGAGCTTATCCTTTTCCCTGGCACACCCCTTTCCACTGCCCTCTGGGTCTGTTCTGGGCATGCCTCCCCCTTTTCTCCTTCCCCTTCTCTGAAGTGAGAGCCACTCCTCCAGCTGGATTCTAATTTCCTGCCTCCCCACAGCTGGGAATGCAAGGCCTCAGAAGGAAGGCGTTGTATAGGGCCAATTCTGGAAGTGCTGGGAGTGGAAGGATGATGCAGGGGTCAGACAAGCCACTCTAGTCCAGGCCCTGGGAGCTAGTGATCCGAGCTGCTTGGCAATCCAGGCAAACAGAAGCAGCCCAGACAGCGATTGTCCAGCAACTACGAACTCACCAGGACCTTCTCTGAAGTGGTGGGCACATTAGCCTGGCCCCGAACAGCCTCAGGCAAAGCTGTAAGTAACCCTTACCCTAGGGTCTGGGTCAGCCCGTTGTAGCCTTCCTGCTCTAGACTCTTTCGTGTCCTCTACTCCGCTCCTCGTCTAGACCAGCCTGTCACTTCCTGTCACTTCCAGCCTGGCAATGAGCAGAAGAAAGCCTCACATTCCTCTCCCATGCCACCTTGGGCGCTGTCACCTTTCATCCTATATTAGCCTGGCCGCATCTAGTCACAGAGTCAGGACCAGGGCCATGGAAAACTCCAAATCCAATATATTTTTTTTTATTACTTGTCAGCAAGTGCCGCTCACAGACAGTGTTAAGAAGAGGTACAGTCCATTGCTCTGGTGCGCAGCCTTTCTTGAGGGGGCACCCTAAGGCATTTCACATGTCTGTATTTTCATTTTTAAATAAAAACAAAACCAGTTCAGAGTAGAAAGAAAACCCTGTGATGAAGTTTCAGGGCCCAACTGAAGTTTGGGAAAGGTTTGAAGTTGGGGTTCTGAAGATCTGGTACAGTGGCCACAGTGGCCCAGAAACAGGACGAACCTAGGTGACTGGAGTTGACCCAGGTGGTGGGTCCTCACTCTTAGGACTGTAGGACATGACCCCAAAGCAGACACATGGTGAGAAACAACAATAACAGGATTTATTTACACAGAGAAAGGAGAGCAGGAGAGAGGGAGGGATGCGTGGTGAGGTGGGGGAGAGAGACAGAATTTGCAGGCTGGCATGCGGCCACATGCCATCTGTCCTACCCCAGTAGCGTCCACTGAGCAGGGACTGGGGTCCAAGCTGATGCTGCATGTGGCAAGCCAGTGGCTTCTCCACAGTCATCCCTCCTCACCAGCATTTTAACTGCTCAGGCCCCAGTAGTTTTAACTACCCAGAGCTCAGCAGTTTTAACCACCATCCAGGTGATACAGGGGTGAGGGGGGAGCTGGAAAGCTCTGCCTTCTACCATTGAGTTGGTTATGAGTACCATCCCCTGGCTCAGAGGTTGCTCCTCACTGTACTTCTTAGAGCCCAGTCCCCCCACTATTGGCTGAAGCCACGGGAGAGGTTCTGAGGAGAGGGCAGGGCACAGCTGACAGGAGGGCCAAACTCAGACAGGCACACCTGTCTTCATCATTTTTTAACTTCCACAGATCATAGAAATTTAAGCAAAATAGTTATTTTATATATATTTATATGTCATATATATAAATCAGGCAAATAAATCAAGGGGTGCTGAGATAGAGTACCCCAGACCCGGCGGAGGCGGGACCCTGGGTCTCTGCACCAGCCCAGGATGAGCCAAGAGTTTATTCATTATTGCTGATTTGGGGCCTGGTTCTGGGGTGGAGAGCACCTGCAGGCCCTGCCCCTCCACTCCGCCCTTTCTGGTCTCTCTGGGGCTGCCCAGCTAGGCAAGGGGCTCTTGCCCTCAAATTCACATGGGGCCTCTTCAGCTTCCCTCCCTCCCTCCCTAGTGGTGGGTGGGATTGTAGAGACCACTGGCTTGTGCTCTCATGGGCCAGGGTAGGGCTCCTGTTCCCTTTTCTGTGGGCTTTTCTGGGCTCCTAGGAGTCAGGCAGCTTAGATACCAAGGGGGTGGGTGTGGGGCTTGCTAAGTTGAGCTAGAAAATACTCCCAACTCAAGGGGTCTGGCTGGTTTCCTGACGTCTTAAAAAGAAGGGGCTTTTGCCAGGACACTTCTGTGGCAAGAAAGCACACTTAGAAAGTTTTCTGCTAAGTGCTGTACTAAAAAATATTTACTAAAACATCCTGGCTGGAAAGAAATGGAGATTGTTTTTCTAAAAAAGTCAAAAGCAGCTCCCTAGGAGGGGCCAGTTCCTCCCTGGGTGGGGGCTGGTGACACGGGCAGCCCATGACCCCGCCAGCCTGCCTGAGTTGTAACTGGGAGCTGGGGTCCGGGTGGAGCCCAAGTCCGTAAGTGAAGGGGCTCAGGTGACATGGAACACCTGGGGGGCTGGAGAGAACCTGGCTCAGCATTTCCTACCAAGGTGGGAGCCCACAAAAAAAATGTTAAAAGGGGGCAGAGGGCGAGGGGAAGGAAGAGGAGGTGTGGGGGGAGGGCCACTGAGTACTAAGTTGAATGCAGTAAAGAAAAGGCTGTGCAGGCGCCTGTATTTGCAGGAGCGGGTATCACTCAGAAGATGTTGGGGCACATGTGCCAATCCTGCCTCTCCTTGGCCTCCCAGTAGCCGCCCTTGTACATGCAGGCCATCTCCCCGGTCAGCGGGTCCAGCCTCTTCTCGAACCACAGTGGCATGTACACGTCGACCTCCTTTTCAGCTGGGGGCACAGGGAGCAGCAGTGGGCTGTCGGCCTCCTCTTGGACCCGCGACTCCCGTCCCCTGGAGCCCAGTCTCCGCAGCCGGGGACACCACCCCTTCTCCTCCTGGCCCCATCCCACCACGCCCTTCCCCTACCCCCTCCACGAGGGCAGCCCACATTCTCCTCAGCTCACCGTCCTCCGAGCCGCCGCAGCCCCGGGAGCAGGCCTCCATCCGGCGGCGCCTCGACAGGCGCTGCTTCTCCTCCAGCCTCTGCTTCTCCACGTTGGCCTGGTCCCAGTGCCCCTTCTCCATCAGCCGCTGGTCGGGCCGCAGGCGGCTGTCGGTGGGCGCCACGCCTTCCTCATGCTCGTTGAGGGTCAGGGCCAGCTCCGAGAAGTAGTACATGTTCTCCGCGTTCTCCCTGCGCAGATGCGCTGTGAGCCGGCCAGCACCACCTCGGCCTGCACGCCCCGCACACCTGTCCATCCCCCGTGTCCACCCAGTGGCCTCGAAAACCCAACTGCTGGCATCCCTCCTGCGATTCCTTCCTGCTTCTCGTACCCACCAACCTGCATGTTTGCCACGTTCAACCTGTCTGGCAATTTGCATGTTTCTTCCAGTTTTTTAAATTCATCAGCATAAAGTTACTTTGTCATATCCCCACTAGCGTGCCCGTTTGCTCGTGTGACGGCGGCGGCCTGTGCTTTCTCTGGATTCTGAACGGTCATGGGAGAGGTGGTCCGTTTTTCTTCATCGGTTGAAGAGGAAACTTGATTCTAGCACTATTTCTGTTTAGCGATACTGCTTTTATGGCCTTCCTTATCCTCTGCTGGGGTTTATTTTACTCTTCTTTTTATGACTTCCTGAGATGGACGCTCAGCTCACTGTCTTTCAGCTTTTTTTCTTGTTCTACTTAGTGCATTTTAAGGCTACATATTTCTTCCAACTACTGCAGTAGCTGAATCTCCCACAGTTTTGATGTATTATTTTCATTATTACAATTTATTTTCTAATATCCATATCTGATTTGACCTAGGGATTAGCTAGAAGTTTTGTTTAAGTTCATAAGCATCTTGTCCACTTTATTTCTAGTATAACTGCCCTGGAGTAAACAGTGGATTTGGTAAAATTTCAGTTCTTTGAAATTTCCTTTATGGCCCAGTATTTGGTCAATTTTTGCCAATGTTCCATGTGTACCTGAAAAGAATGTATTGAATGCACTGTTCCTTCCCGGCCTGTGCAGTAGGTCCTGTTGTTCAAACTTAATATATTTAGTTTTTGCCTCTTTTCATTACTAAGAGAAGTTAAAGTTTCCCACTTTAAATTGTAAATTAGTCTATTCTCCTTATATTCCTACCAACTTAGACTGTCTTATGTGTTTTGGGCCTATGTTAGTACAGAGTTCAAATTTAAAACTTTCTTCTGGTGAGAAAGTTTAATCACGGCTCTCCTAGGGACAGTTCTTTTGTTTTAAGTATGTTCTACGGTATAAACATAGTGGTAGCAGCTTCTATGTGACTTGTATTTCTATGATACATCTTTTTCCGTCTTTTAATTTCAGTCTTTATATTCTTATTTCATGTATCTCTTGTAAACAGCATATATTTGGATTTTTAAAAATTTGCCTGAAACTTTATACTTACTATAATAGGAGCACTTAATCTGATCACTGATACGCTGGATTGTCTCGCTTTTTTCTTTTTGTTTTGCTACTTTGCTTGGACCTCAGGTGCACAGTTTTAGATTAGTCATAACCCTTGGTACCTGACACCCTTGCTCTTGGTTTCTTACTTTGCCTGGATGAATACAAACTTGCCACTCTAAGCAGAAGGTAGAATCCGGGCAGAAACATACAGTTCCCTGTTTAACCACAGTCAGCAGTCCAGGCCCTTCTCAGGGAGAAATCAGCAAGACTCTGGATTCCGGAGTCTCGTGCTTTCCCTTTTATATACTTTTATTTTTCTTTGCAGTTGGTCTTGAGTGTGTCTACTTGTTTTTAGCTGTATAAAAAGAATCTCATGATGTACACGTAACCTTCTGGAACTTGTTTTGTTTCTCAGCATTACACTAAGCTCTCACTATGTCTCCGCATGTTGCTGTGCTTCATTTATGTCAATGCCTATGCACTAGTCCCTCATGTGAGTGGACACACTGGTCTCCTCCCCCAAATGTGGGCTGTTTCCAAGTCTTTACTTTGGGATAACCTGATGCGTGTTTCCTACTGTACGTTTGCAGCGTTTCCCTTGGGTGTATGCTAGGAGTCCCTGGGCTGTGCCCATGAGGTTCTCCTTTAGAGGAAAGACCACCTGCTGGATTCCAGCCTGGCCGCACCGCTCTTGACGCCCCCACTGCGACATGTGCGGCTGTCGTGGATCCAGATCTTCTTTACCACTTGGTATTTTCTCTTTTTCCATATCAGATGGATGTAAAATTGCATCCCGTTATGTTCTCATTTGCGTTGCCCTGTCCACCTACAGAACCGGTCGGTTCTGTGATCGCTGGCCAAGTCGCTCCTGTGAAATTCTTGTTCCTGACTCTTGCCATTTTTTCCATTGGAATATATTTGCTTTATTAATTGATTTTGAAGGTCTTTATGTATTTTTGCTGTTTCTTCCTCTTGATCCCCAATATACCAGTGATACCATCTGGTATTTTTCTTTTTCCTTCTGACACTTCATGTAGCATGATCTCTGCCAGCTCCATCCATGTTACCTAGTATTAAACAAAGCTTCATCTATTTTTGGTTTGTATTTTTATGACAAGTCTTCTACTTTCAACCTTTACTAATCTTTGTTTTGGCTATCGTAGAAAATGCATATATCTAGAGTTTCAAAAATTCAGTATTTTACTTTTTAATTGTTAATTGCAGTTACTTATATATGTATTATGCTTGAACCTATTTCTATGTTAGTTTACTGGGGATTTTTTTTTCATTTTTAGAGCACTTGATAATACTATTTCAAACTGTACAGTCACCAAAAGTACAGTCATCAAAAATGCACACATATTGTAACAGGGTGGTCCCAGGAAAAGGGGAAGTTCCAAAAATCCTGGTTCCGCTCTAAGTGGGTGGAGCTGAGGAGGAAAAGAAGATTTTCTGCAGAGAAGAGAAGAGGAAGAAAGGAAGATGGAGAACAGCAAGGAGACCTGGATGGGGCACGTGGAGCAGAGGGACATGTGAAGAAACTGCACTTGCTTCTCGGTCTTGGACTGGTTGGAACAGATGTGGGTGAGAGACCCGTGGGGAGGTTAGCAATGGCAGCTTTCATCTTGATTTTGATTTTGCTCTT
>JAGFMF010011483.1:1688511-1744967 GCA_019455555.1 Galemys pyrenaicus | reverse complement strand
ATTAAAGTTCCTTTCCATTAAAGGTTTTGTATGTTTGTCTTAATGTGGCGGATGGCAGAACCCATTCAGAGAGGGCAGGCTTGGGGCTTCTGGGTGCTCTCCCTGCCCTGTAACAATTTCACTTGGCTTTCTGGGCCTGCTCCGTTTGGTGTCCCTGTTTCCTACACGGTTACTCCATCCTGACCAGCAGTAGCTTTACCCTTTTTTCCCTTTGGGCCCTTCTCTTTGCAGAGGCTTTTTTGGCCTGGTTTGTGGCTTTGGGGCAGGGCTAGCAGATAACCTTGTGGATCTCCTTGGTGGTCTGTCCATCACCGGGGCTCCATCTCCTTCAGCCTTTCTCCTGAGCGTGGTGGCGATGGTGGGAAGTAAGTGCTGGATGGGGTGGAGGTGAGGGGGCGTGGTTAAGGGAGGGGCAGCAGCAGGTGGCAGGTGGTCAGGGTCATCCACACCTCTTCTCTTATTGTTTTTATTTGTTCCAGTTTTTCTTTTTGATGTTAACTGTTTTTAATATCTTATATATGTCTGTTCCTTCTCGTAAACATTTAGCATTCCTTCATATCAATCACTTGGTGTCCTTCTCTAACTCACCAAATACCATCATGTTACCATTATCTACATTTTAGATTCTGTATTATTATGAGAATGATTTCTCTTTTCCTTTGGTCTCAATAATTAAGACTGCCTTTTATTTTGTGTGTGTTTTACAGCATTTTCTGGATTTTTCTCCTCTGTGTTATAAAGTACTATTTTCTTGAATCTTTCTGTACCACACCATCTGAAGCCAAAGACTCTTTTTAAAAAAATCATACTCTCCTATTTGATAGCTTGACTGGATAGGCTTGGAAAAATTGGAAAAATGGAAAAATTTCTACTTTCCAATTTCATTTTCTATGGCTTTGAAAATATTACTTTGCTGAACAGAAAAAGCTGATGTCAATCTGATTCTTCATCCTTGACTGAAATCTTTTACTCCTTCCTGGAAGCTATTAGCATTCTCTGGTATTCTTAATTTTCAGTCTAGCAAGGTCTAGATGAAAATTTTTCTTTACTTCTCATCTTTGGTATGCTACCGAGGTCCTTTCAAGCTGAGGTTTTTCATCTCATCATTTTTATTTTGGGAAATTTATCTCCTTTATTTCTTTACCCATTTCTCCTCTCCACTTTTATTCCCTCCCTTTCCTTCTGGGATTCCAATTAAATGTATGATTTTAGTGGTTTCCTTAGGAATACATCTGCATGCTTTACACAGTCAAACCTCAACCCTCCTTTTGGGTGGCATGAGGACACTGAAGCAGCTTTCCTCCATTTATCCCTCTTCTGATGTATGTAATGGTGGGGTCCTATTTTAACTTGATACTTTAGATTTTAAACCCCCAAAGATATTATTATTCTTGTTTATTCATTGTTTGCTTAAGCCTCGCATGGTTTTTGTTTTTCAGTCATACACCTCCAGTCTTTCACGTGGGATCAATTTCCTGCTACCAGAGGTATGCATCTGTTAGTGGAGGTGTGTGAAAATACCTAATTCAACTTCCGTCTTGAAAGATATTCTCGCTGGGTATATAATTCTAGGCTGGTGATGAGTCTTTCTGCACACAGAAGATCTCATTTGATTGTTTTCAAGCTCCCATTGTTGTGGATGAACAGGCAGTTATCAGTCTGCTCCTCCCTGGAAAGTAGTGCATTTTAAAAATCTGACTGCTTCATGTTTTCTTTTTGGTTTTAACAGTTTCACTGTAGGTGTGGAAAATTCTTGTTGTCAGATGTGGTCTCTTTCTTTCCAGACCTGGAACTCTGCTAGACCTGCTCTCGAGCTTGCTGTTCAGGGGGCTGTCTCGGGGTCTTCCTGAGATTCTGCCCTCGGACAGGAGCACAGGGCTGCTGGGGAGGCTGCTTGGGGTCCCACTCTGGGATGCAGGGTGGTAGGCTTTCATTCTGACTTCTTGTCTTTTCCATGTTTTGTCTTCTCATTCAGTTTTTGATAATTTCTTCTGACCTCTCTTCAGTTGATTGAATCCTATTAAACCTTCCCGCGGAGTTCGCAATCTCCCTTATTTTATTTTCCTATGTATAATTTTTGTTTTGCTCTTTGGAATCTGCTTTGTCTGGTTTTATAGCTGTTTCTTGCAGTTATTTTTACATTTAGCTGTCAGCCCGTCTAAAGTTTCCGCATAGGACTTTCTACCATCTCCTAGTGTCACAGCTTATTTACAGTGGGGTGTCTGATTACCACCTGTCTGCCTGTACGTGGATAGGGCCCCCTCACCTCATAAACCTGCTGCTCACTTCCTGTCTGGTCCAGCAGGGATCCCCTTGCCTGTCCACTTGCCTCTTCTACTCCTTTCCCCTCTCCCTGCTGCTCCTCTCCCCCACTCTGCAGCCCATGGATGCCCTTCACAGCCCCACTCACGGCAGTGGGTACTTCTTCCACAGCAGCTTGGCTGGCAGCGTCTGGTACACTGTCTTCTGCTTCCCTTCCATATTGGGGCTGCTTGGGCTGCTTTGCACAATCTTGGCGCACTCCATCTGTTCATCCCATGAGCCTGACAGCACGTAGTGAGCCTTACCCTGGCTGTCGCTTACCACTCCTGTCACCTGTGGACATGAGCAGGGCCAGCATAGGTATGTGCCCTCTCCAGGCCCCAAGGCTCTGGGAGGTGGCCGTGCTTACCTTCCGGGCTACATCTTTGGAAAAGTAGCTGTAGGGTAAGAACTTTAGCTGGCATCGGTCATTGGTCTTATGGTTCACGATCTCGATGTCCCCTGTCTGGAGGAGGAGGGCGGTGGTCAATGGCTAGTCCCTAAGCTGTAAGTCCCCTCCCTGAGGACAACCCCTGACCTGGTCAATCCAGAGCTTGCCCACAATGATGTTATGCACAGTCGAGGTGCTCTTCCTCCACACATAGTGATTCCCACTGGTCTGGAATTCTAAGTGGATGGCACCTGGAGGCCAGATAGGGGTCAGTTATGGTCTGCCAGGTTGGGCTAGAGCCAGCCTGCCTGCGGTCCCAGGGTCCTGAGAACCAGGAGCAGTGTTCATGCAGGCTAGAGGCTAGGGCACAGGCCCGTGAGGTGGCCAGGAAGCCCGAGGAAGGTGGGGGAGCAGACCTGCAAGAAGACTAATGTCACCTTTGGAGGCCCCAAGCTGGCTTCTGGGTTGGTCACCCAGAGGACCCTCACCCAGAGTGTCTCTGCTTTAGGAGAACATGGGACCCCAGCTTACCTAGTGGCATGATGGAGAGGTATTTCCCCCGGAACTTGCTAGAGATGGTGATCTCCTGCCACAGGCTCCAGCCATGCTTGGAGAACACATAGTGCGCAGCCGACGGTGGGTGGTGGCTCACCTGAGACCAGACCCACAGGATATGAGTATCTGCTGGGCAGGGCCCAGACCTGCCTTTCCTGTGCCTGGTATACAGGTCAGTGACCTGGGAGTGACCTGGCTGCCCCTCTGGGCACCACGGACCCAAGGCAGGTCCCCAGGAAGGACAGTGTCCTCAGCAGAAAAGCAAGTGGAAGGCAGCAGGGCAGCCTGGGTGGCTTCCTGGGCCTACCTAACACGCTGTGGGTACGAGATGAGGACTGATATCTCTGTGCCCGGTTCTTGGGACTGTGAAATGGGGGTGACAGTGAAGCCTGAACTTCAAGGGTGGACTGTGACACGGAGGGCTGCTCCGTGAGGGGTTCTGCTCCACTGAGGGCTTTTGTGTGCACTTTCTAGTTACCTCCCACATGCCTGCAAAGGGATGTGTTTTTGTGCCGTGTTACACTAAGGAAGCCAGATGAGGAAAATCATTTTAACTGAAGGGCAGAATTGGGCTCTGCCTCCCCACCAGCCTGGCTCCAGAGTGGAGGTCCACTGGGTGTCCCTGTCTGGGGCTCTGATGGTGGTACAGCAAGCTCTGCTCATGCACCCCGAGAGCCCTGTGCCTCAGCCACTTCCTCTCCTTGGCTAACGTCTCACCTGCCAGGGACCCCCACCCTTCTTAAAAAAAAAAAGATTTATCTATGCACACAAGAACCAGGGTATAGGCCAGAGCTGCAGGGGGTGAGATGCTTCACCAGAGACAGAGTGGGGAGCAGAACAGGTAGATCTACTGAAATACACTGCTGAGGAGAGCAGTATGCTGGACAGGAGAGGTCTGCTGTGCCATGTGGGTCAGCTCCCTTACAGGGGATGCTTCATAGTGCTGCACCTTAACCCCTTGCACCACCAGGGAGACCCCCTCCCGCCCCCAACCAATTTTCCATTGTCTGTCCTTCCTCATCTCCATGACTCCCCTCTAGTCTCAGGGCCCTGGGGCCTGGCCTCCTCACTTTCTTGGGGGCCTGGTTGCACTCTCATCCACTCCAATGAGCTTCTGCCTCAGCCTCCTGCTCTGAACTGTAGCTGTGCACCCCAGCTGCCCACTGAACACCTCCACTCAGACTGGCCAGGGCTGACCTTCCTCTGGAGGCTTGTGCCATCGCTGTTGTCTCGGGCAGACTTACTCTTCTCCGCTGCTCACTGCAAAAGCTCTGGGATCATCCATGGCACTTCTGCAGTTCCTCATCAACTCCTTAGCAAATCCTGGCTGTCATTCCTTCAGGATGTATCTAGAACCAGCCCCTTCTTACACTCCCACCTCGCAGGCCACAGTGGATGGGAACAAAAGCCATTGCTGGTCTCCCTGCTCCACCTGTAGTGCCCTGTGCTCCGCACTTTCCAGCAGCCTGGGGACCCCGTAAGACAAGCCTGGGTGTCACGCCTCCTCCACCCCACTGTGACCACCTCCCACATAAAGCCGGAGTCCACAGGCTGTCCCCGCTGCTGCCCCAACTGCCTCTCTGCCCATGGCACCCCCTTTCTCTCATTCTCTGCATCAGCCAGATTGCTCCTTGACCACCCCTTTTCTAAAAGAGCCAGAAACATCCAACATACCCAGGCATCTGCCCTCCGGCCCCACGCACACACACACACGTCAGCTGGTCACGTTGCAGCTGACTGTGCCATGGGCACCCCCGCTTCTGGCTATCATGGCCCCTGTCATTGCTCTGAACGAAGAAGTGACTCCGGGCTCACAGGCCACTGCTGAGGCTCCCAGCCCCTGTGCCTGGCTCTGGTTCTGCCATGGGGAGAATAAGCACCTCAGCAGGAAAGCCATGTGGTGAGCTGACCCCAGCTCCCGGCACTCTGGCCTCTGCTGCCATTATCCAGGGCCTGCAGGGCACGGGTTCCTCCCTACCTGCTGCCTTCCAGCTCAGTGGTGACCCTACGTTCCAACCCACCCAGACACCCCAGAAGTGCCCTGCCAACATCTCTCCGCCTCTGCTCCAGTGCCGACAGCGGCCCTTCAAGGCCTCCAGGGATCGCATGCCCTCGGACTTGCCCCTGCGGCAGCCCCTGACTGAACCTTGACTTGATGGCCCTTGGGAGGCCTTATCCCCTTCATCGTGCTCTGGCCCCTGGGCCTATTGGGAAAGGCGTGGCTGAGCGTGCGTGGGCCTCACCTGCTCGCAGATGGAGCGCAGGCCCATGTCATCGAGGCGGTCCAGCTCAAAGGTCTCCCCCAGCATGGGGTTGAAGGGCTTGGCGATGCGGTGCACGGTGGTGGAGTAGGAGGACACGGAGAAGGCGGCCACCAGGCACATCTGCTCCACCGGGTTGGTGCAGTGCACTGCCTTGTCCAGCAGGTGGTGGTACTCCAGGTCCTCGGTCAGCCGCTGGAGCATGGACAGGGGCTCGTTAAAGTTGACCTGGTGGGGGTGGGTAGGTGGTCAGGACCCAGGGCCGACGGGCTGCCCAGCTGCGAGGTCGAGCTGAGGCTGCTGCGCCCGGCACCTGCGGTCGGCAGAGCGAGCACCCTCGCTCTTCTCAGATGTTCAGGGACGCAGCACTCAGAAGGGCCCTGCAGGGCGGAGCTCTTCGGGGGACCTAGCCTAAAACCTCAGTGCCCCCTTGCCTCCCAGACCCTCCTGCTTCAGTTTTCTCCGCAGCCCGCATGACTTCTGACGTGCTGTGTGGCGTCCACCTGCGCTCGTTCAACGCCACAGGGCCGTTTTGACTCATTCGGCACCGAGTCTTAAGTCAGCGAGTGACTGAACGGGCGGTTGGGCGCAGTAGGTCTTCTTCCTCTTCTGAGCTACTGTGCAAGGTGTCGGGGCTCCGTGGAGGACCCCATCTTTGTTCCAGAAGTGCAGGGTCGCCGTCCCCCCTGACGCTGGGGCCAGCCATCGGGCAGCGTCTTCCTGTGCTCTCGTTCACCCCCCAGACGCTGCTGTTTTCTCCACTTTGCAGAGTGGACACGGGCAAGACATAGGAAGGGACACGGGTCACACAGGACCAAGTCTGGCCTGCAGCCCCCAAGCTCTTCCTCTGTGGAGAGGCCATTGTGGCTCTGCAGCGCCAGGGGGCCAGCTCTGCCAGCCTGCGCTTGCTCTCGCTGGGGAGGGCTCCGGGACGCCCCCGCTCGGAGGGCCGGGTTAGCCACACACAGCCCGGCCCTGTCACTCTCCTGTGCTGTCAGGACACTGGGACATCGTGAGGCCACATCGGGTCACGTGTCTCTGTGTAGATTCCCTCCCTGGCGCCTTCCCTCGTTGCCTGAGATCGCTGCTTGAGGCGGGGGTTTGCATGCCAGTGAACACGACTCAGTAATTGTTCCATACCGCTGGGCAGCCATTAAAAAAATGACACCTGGGGCTGCTTATGCTTCACACAGGCCACTGCTCCTCACCCACGCGCAGTGCCCCATCCACGTGCAGTGCCCCGTCCATGCACAGCACCCCATCTACACATAGGGTCCCGTCCACACACAGGGTCCCATCCACGCACAGGAAAACCACCTCACTGACCCACCCACCATGGCTGCCCTGCTCGCGCCACCTACCGGCATGGGGATTTTGGAGAGCTCCCGGCCAATACAGTTCTTCATGATGCTCCAGAGATTGAGACTGTAATTGGGCTTGTCGGGGATGCGGGCACGCCTCTTGACCTTGGAGGGCTCCGTGGGCACAAACGAGGCGCCATCTAGCATCTGCCAGAAAAGCAGGGTGCACGCATCAGCAAAGACCAGAGCATTCTCCGGGTGCCCAGACCTCGCCCGAGCCCTGACCCAGCAGTCCCCTGGTCGGGTCTGCAGGGAAGGGGCAGGCTAGCTCCGCTGAACTTGAGGATGGAGGCAGATCAAGGATGCAGAGGCCGCCAGGGCCCTGGGCCCACCACTGGCCCTGAGCTTGAGGGGCTGCCCCTCCCCGCAGCCTCCCTCAGGCGCTTCAACCTCACTCACATTGTCTGGCGAGGTCCAGTCCACAGGTCCCGTCCCTGTCCCGCCCTCAGCTTTTCTGCAGGAGACACAAAAGGAGGGGCAAGTTATTTACACGTCCAAGGCTTCTTCTGTCCACTCCTCAGTGAGGTCTGAGGCAGCTCACCCCACGGCTGCTGCTCCAGTGGGGGTGTCTAATTCAGGATATTCTGGGGGGGGCTGTGGGTTTTGGGTAGCAATTAGGAGGAACTCCCATCCACTGATGCCCTGCTGAAGTGAGACTCCTCCTGGGGCCCCCAAGCACGCCCCCTCCAGAGAACTGGCTGACCCAGATGTGGCCAGGGGGCAAGCACCTCCTCTGGAGGAGCCCACTGTGTCCGTGCTGCCCCCCTCACTAAACTGGGGTTCCAGAAGGACGGCGCAGGCTGGAGGCGTCTCTGTGGAGTGACTGCATGTGGAGGTGGTTGGCCACAGCGGCTGGCTGGAGGTGTAAGGCTGAGGGGCCCAGGCCCCGCAGGAGGCCCAGGAAGGGGTGACCTGGATGCTGGGGTGGGGCACCTGGCAGACAGGGCCTCAGGGGATGTGTCACTGCGGGGAGAAGTGCAGGGCGCTGCAGAGGACCAGCACCAGGATGGGGGGCGGGTGTTGGGGCCTCTGGAGCCCATGAAAAGAGCTGGGTATGAGGGCATCTGCAGCGGGGGTGGAGCAGAGGCCTGGCAGCTCCCACCAAGGGAGGAAGAGGGGAGGGAAGCCAGCCTGAAGGACCCTCCAGCTGCAGAACCAAGAGAGTGATGCTGCCATGCGATGACGTGGAAAGAGATTCAGGACGGCTGAACCTTGCTATTTTGGAGAGCAACATAAGTAACTTAAGGAAGTTACTGGAAATGAAAAATGATTGAGTGGGACGTACACTACAGTGAGGCCGGAAGCTCCCTGACGGGCGAGAGGGGTCTGCACAGCTCTTTCCCTGGGAGAAGCCGGGACAGTGGGAGCCAAAGCACTGTGCTCCACAGAGGCGCAAGAGCGTGGCCGGGCCTTTTGCCGCCGCCCCCGCTGGGATTCAGCAGGTAGAACAGACATCGGTGCCAGGCTGCTGGCAGGCTGAGGGCTCTGCTCAATGTGCACACTTGTTGGGGAGCAGGGGGCGCTCCGTGCCTTCCGTGCCTGTGACGTGGGGCAGCACAGGCTGTGGTCAGTTCTGTCACTGTCCCAGGGCCCGGCTCCTCCCCGGGCCATGGCAGGGGCCTCAGACATCTCAGAGCTCACTGGCCCAGCCCTGCCATAGCTGAGGACCTGCAGCAATTAAGCAAGAGCCGGGTGAGGCCTGCACCACTAATTACACTGAATCTGCACGCAAGCCCCAGCGTGTTTGCCTCGGGCCGGCCGCCAGCCCTCAGCATCAGCACAGACACCCGGGGCACGGCCTAAGGCTCCCGGCGCACCTGGTGGCTTCACTTTCAGGGCTAGTAAATGTCCTGGTTGCTACTTGGTGCTCTGGTCTGTATTTAAAAGCATCCGACCGAGCAGGCTTTTAGGAAAAGCAAAACAAGGATTCAGAAATGAGAAGAGCCGCTGCATCTCGCTTGTTCTGAACGCTGGCGTGGTGGAGGGGTGGCCGGGCTCAGAGCAGTTCCCAGGTGAGGATGAGCAGGCCGCAGCCTTCCGGCTCTCCCCTGATCCCCAGCCCTGCACTGGGATTTCCCCCCAGCGCCCGATTTTCAAAACAACAACAAGGAGAATTTCAGAGAAGCAAAACCCAAGTGAAAGGACAGAGGGATCATGAGAGAAGAGGTGAGGAAGGCCAGCCTTGGGAAGAGTGCCGGCCACGGCACCTGTCCTCCTTGGCCTGCGTGATCACGGTGATGAAGGACGTGGCGTCTTCCATGGCGTCAAAGTACTCGGTATCTTCATCTTCCTCACTGTCTTCTCCTTTGGAAGTCGAGAGGCTTCCTGCAGACACGGGCAGAAACACTGCCTCAGAGCCATAGGCCCAGCCCCAGCTCTTCCCCCTTCTGTCCTGCAGCCCCAGCCCCTCGCCCCTCTTCACTGCATCACCTGGTCCTGGCTCACCTGCCTGTGGCTGCCCCTGCTCCCTTTTCTAGAAAGTCCTTTCTTCTCACCTCTGGCACAGAACCTCCTCCTTCCAGAAGCTTCCCTTAGTCTCTCAGTTTGTCTGCGCCAGACCCCTTTCCCAGTGTACCCAAGACCCCTGGCTCCAGGTGAGGTGGGCAGCGACCTGGTCCCCGGGCAGCCCTGCCAAAGGGCTGGTTGAACTCCCTGAACTTTCGAGAACTGGCACTAGACACAGGAGACTGCGGCCGTGGGGCGTGGGCACAGAGACCACCACGCCGCAGAGGCAGCCCGGAGTCGGCCGAGACAAGCATGTTAGGGGGTGTGCACACGGGGGCTAAATCAGGCCAGCTGGCAGGCGGCGACCAGTGCGAAGGGCAGAGGCCCGAGCCCGGCCCGGGGTGGCCCTCGTGCACTCACCCTCACTGTAGCTCTTGGTGGTGGTGGAGGCCCGGCCGGGGGCGCCGCGGAAAGCCCGCTCGAGGCTGTTGTGCTGCTTGGCTAGCTGCTCGATGGTCTCCTCCAGGTGGACGCGCTGCTCTTGCTCATACTGCAGCGCACGTTGCCATTTCCGGCTGTGTGTCTCTGCTAGTTCCAGGAAGTCCCTGCAGGCCTGGGAGGGAGGAGCGCCCCTGAGCACAGACCTGGGCCAGGGGCCTCGGTCCCCAGCTTCCAGGCCCTACTGCTGGTGTGGGGCAGTGAGGAAGGCCCCGGGGCGCGGCTCCCTCCCTCCCTCCTCACATAGAATCAGGGGTATCAGAAGCACCTCTGCTGCCCCTCAGAGCTCCCTGGGGGCCCTGGCTTCCTCGGAGCCCTCAGGGGCTGGCACCTGCCCCCATGGTGCTCCCATCAGGGTGCCAGCGCAGGTGTCAAACCCAGCGTGCTGCCGGTTGGCCAGGCCAGCAGCAGCTGGGCCCGAACTTCCAGCTGCTCCTGTCACGGATGCCGGAACTAAGGTTTGCCATAACCTCTGTCGCTGCTGCCACCCAAGGGCAGCTGGGGCTGGCTGCTGGCTTTGGCACAGAAGGACCGGAACGGCTCGGAGAGGTAATGGATCTTGTCTGGCAGAGGTACTGGAATTTTCCAAGGTACCTCAAAGTCTGCATCATGTAACTGCTTTTGAACTGGCCTGTGACATCCAGATTCCTTCCAACTTCCTAGGTGGGCAGACGGTTCCAGCCCCTGTGAAGCAGGCACGGCCCTAGGGGCCGTCAGCATGGCAGAGAGGCGGCAGCGAGGCCCAAGGCCAGGACCTCTGCGTGTCCTTGCAGGCCGCCCCCAGGAGGCGCTTCCTCGGCCCAAGCCTGCTTTGGCAGACCCTGGCCCCTCTCCCCTGCACCCCCTTCCCGCCCCTGTCACGGAAGCTGCCAGGCTCCCCACACCTCTCACCTACCCCGGAGGAAAAGGGGCGCACAGCCCCTCATCAGGGACCAGGGATGGGGACAACACACTATCTCGGAGGGCTGTGGGAGGAGCCAGGGAGGTGACGGGGTGCTCCAGCTAAAGGGTGCCTGATATAGTCCCTTGGGGGCTGCCACCCGCACTGCAGGGGCGCTGGGTGCAGGTACCAGGAGTTTGCTGATGAGGGAGCACCACGAGGCGGGCGCCCTAAGGAGGGCGGGGTCGCGCCAGCACCTCACTGAAGGGGTGGGCTCCGTGTGGCTCTGTGAGGGGCACTGGCCTGGCTTAGTCAGCTCACACCCCCAGGGCGAGAAGAGACCGGGCTGGCCTGGCTCACTCGGAAGGACTCAGCCGCCCCAGGCACGCCGCTCACGTGAGCCCCTCGCTGGGCATCTCCCTGTCTTGCCATGCCCACCGTGACTGCAGCGCCCAGGCAGGTAGGCAGGGCAAGGCTGCACCCCTCATTCTGAAGATGTGGAAACTGGTCCAGGGAAACTAACACTTTGTCGGGGGTGGGGAGGGTGGGTGCGTGCACAGGCCGCCCCGCCCTTCTGAGCCAGGGCCCACACAGTGTCCAGTGGCCCCTGGCGCCAGGCCCCCCTCTTGGCGCCCCTGGCCAGTTTCTCGAGGTGGTGGAGTGGGGTCTTTCCTGCTTGACAGCTGAGGAAATGGAGGCTGTTTCCAGCAACTCCCCCTCAAGGCTGGAGAGGAGGTGTGTGCACCTCCCCGACACATCTGGGCACTGGGCGCCTCTCCAGAAAGGGTAGGCGTTTCTACTCGCGGGTGCCCGGGCCCAGGCTGGGGGTGGGGAGACCTTCGCAAGGAAGGAAAGAAACCTCTTTACGCACTTGCCATCTGGAGACTGAGGCTGTGTCCAGGACAGGCACGGAACCGGGGCTATTTTAAATCTGCAAATTACACTGCACCCCCACAGGGCTGCTCTCACTTGGAGGCCTGCCATGCTATTTGGGGGCCCCTGAGGTGGGCCCTGGGAGCCCCAGCTTTGGCCTGGTCTCTGGCTTTGTACTGGAAGCCAAGTCTTCACCACTCTGGTCCTACAATGACCTCTGACCTCGCCCTAGGTCCCTGCCCCTATGTCAATGCAGCAGGTCTCAGGCTGGGGGTTGTGACACAGAGTGAGAGGTGAGGGTGCACCTCTCCCAGCACCAGGGGTCCCCAGGTGTCTGGCACGCACTGTTGGCCGGTTCAGTAGCGCCCCCCACCCACCCACCCACCCACCCACCCACACACACACACACACTGTGACAAGCATAGAGCCTTAATACAAGCAGAGACACGTCCCTGCTTCATCATTTTCTGAATTCTTAGTGATCTGAGGGTGCCCTGTCTGAGGGGACAGTGTTGCCTACCCCACTCCATGGCTTCTTCCTCTGCAGTGCTCTCCCTCAGCACTGCTCCACTGCAGCTGCAGCCACTCCTCCCTGCCAACCTGTGATCATCTCTGTCACTGAGGTTTACCTTAGGTAGGTACTTTGCTTTCATGTAACTCAAGGCATTTCAAACAAAGTGTGTTTAAGAGCCATAAAACAGAATAAAAGAGTAGCCAAAGGTCCTGGTAAGTAACTCGCACAAAGTCATGTCATGGGGCTCTTATGGCCATTGGGCCTCCTAGCAGCAAAAGCAAAAAGGGAAAGATAGTCATAGTTTGAAGGTGAATTTGGTCTCCTCCCCACCCCTGAAATTCATAGACACTAGTACTTTGGAAATGACCATTTTCTTTTCTCAGATGGCAGAACCTGTCACAGACCTGGCCCCAAATCCTCTCCAACCTCATTTACTGGGGCACCACTGCTCCCCACACTGTCATGCATAGCCCACTAGACACTGTGTCTTCCCTTTTCTGGTTCATTCCAAACAAAACTGCTGGTGCTAAAACCACCCACCTTCTTCATGCCTGGGGCATCCTCGTGAACACCAAGGTAATAGTTTCAATAGTGAGCACAGCTGAAGAAGGACCAGAGGCCCAGGGAGGTCGGGGACTTGCCGAGGTCACAAGACAGAGGGTGTGCGGGGCCAGGGTCCAAGTCCCCGTGGGCCCCACCTGCATGTCTCCCAGGGCACACAAGCCGTGCTGTCCCTGTAGCCCCTGTGCGTTGGCACAGAGAGAGGGCCCCGTTCCCATGCGCAGCCAGCTAGGACCTGTTGGGTGTGGGTCAGTCATGTGTCTGACTTGTAGCGGCTCTCAGACTTGGGGGCTCCCAGCTGGGCAGGTAACCAGACTCCTCTGCTCCCTGGGGTCCTGGAGCTGAGACCACCACCCCATGCTCACCCCAGCATATGGATCCCCACGTGGCAGTGTTACTCTACACCCCTGCCTCTCCCCGGCCGGGGGACCTAAAGGCGGCAAAAAGGAGGACACCTGCCAGGCTAGACTCTCACACCGGGGTGACCGGGGCTCTCTCTCCTTCACATTGAGCAGCAGCGGGCTGGCTCAGCATCTCCTGAAATCAGGTCAGGACTGCCTGGCTCTGAGGCCCTTAGTGGAAGAAGGGTGACCATCCCAGGCCTCCAAGATTGAGGGGGGCCCCTAGGTCAGGACCAGGCAAGCCACCATGATGCAGACCCACTGCCCTCTGGCCCCACGATGCCAAGCACCTCCTGCAGCAGGGCTGGGCCAGCCACCCCCGGCACACACAGGGGTCAGCTCCCAAACCCCGAGGGAACCGTACCGACTCCCTTGATGTGATTCACAGCGTTAGGAAGCAGCTTTTCACTTTGATCCCAGCTTTAAAATAGCCCTTTGCACGTTCAAAATAGTTTACCTCTTGCACACAGGAACCAGCACCATCTGGACACCAGTTTGCCAACTGATTTCAGCTATTTCTGGAGGCTATTTTTACTTAACTTCCCAGGCTCCAGAGGAGCAAGCTGTGAGAGCGGCACAGAGGTCCGCTGGCCAGGCCCAGTCTCCCAGCCTGGCAAGCGGGCAGCTCCGGGGTCCCGGCAGGCACAGCGGGCCCACAGGACTGCGACAGTCTGGGAGAGATGCCTCCTGGATTCCCGGCAGCGAGGGGCTCCTCTGACTGCCTCTGCATTGCTGCGATGCCACGACCCTGACCTTGGCCAAGTGCCCTGCATTGCTGCCCTTAGCCCCCGCCCCACTCCAGCCTGTGCTGCCCACTTCCTGCTGCGCTTGGCTCCTGCAGCTTCTTCCAGAGAGACCTGCGGGTCTCCCCTCCCAGCCCCTCCTCCACAGGCTTTCCCCTCGCTTGTGCTCAGAACGGACCCCCAGCCTGCCCAGCCAGTTCTGCAGCGAGGGCCGCCCAGGAGCCAGGAGCAGGGTGGGGGAGCAAGCCCACCGCAGGGCTCGGCTGCAGAGGGAGGCAACCACCAGCGCCCACCACAGCAGGGCGGAGGCCTTCTCCCCAGCCAGGAGAGGGGAGTGGTGGCACAGAGGCAGGCCCAGGCCTGGGGAGGGGGAGGTCACACAGGAGGGCTCTTCCAGCGGGCGCCCGCAGGGCCGGACTGCAGATGGGTGTTTCCGCAGGCCTGGCACAGGGCGGGGCACACCCACACCACTCAGGGCAGGCTGGGCCCCCAGAATGACTGGGGTGACACTGCGGACTTCTGCCTAGGGCAGAACACAGGGCTCAAGGGCAGCCCGTGGGGAGCCCCAGTCTGCTGGGCCTGGGTACAGGCTGCACCCCCTGCGCTTCCACACAGACCAGGGGCCGGAGGGGAGACAGCGGGGGCCAAAGGCCACAGCCCCACATCTCAGGAGCGGCCAGGGGTCTGGGTGCACCTGAACAACATGAGGACGAGGAAACTGGAGGACCCCGACCTGATGTGGCTATTGTGGGGCGCAAGTAAAGCAGTGGGAAGAAAACTCGCTCCAGAGGAGCCTTTCAGTGCCTCAAACCAGGCTGTGCTTTGCCGTAAAGATAAACCCAAAGGAAACAAACAGCAGCGCCTCCGCCCCCCTTGGCCGAACCCCCACCCTGCGCACAGCTGTGGCACTGACTCAGTCTCCACCTTGGACCAAGGGACGGGCCCGCCTCCGTCCCCAGGCGCCTCTGGTCCCTACAAGGACTCACCGGTGCCTCGGCCCTTGGTCCTCTGGCCCAGGCTGGCACAGCACCATCCCTGGCACCGTGGTGGGCCGCTCGGTGCCAGCAGAAGCGCCACCTGCAGGGCTGGGGGTCCTCCCACAGGCGGGCTAGTTCAGGGACCCCCACAGAAACTGGAGCAGGCAGTGGCGGGCTGGCTTTAATCAGTCACAGAATCACCCACTAGGGAGCTCAGCCCAGCTCGATGCACTCGGCACCTGCATTCTTTCCCCACCCTCTCTCCTTAGCCAGGGCGCCCACGGCACGGATTGAGAGGCAGCTGTCGGGTCTTGCGGGGTGCCCAGCCCAGTGGGACGGACAGTCGACATGCAGCAGTGAAAAGTCCACGAGGCTTGTGGAAGAGCAGCAGACCTCTGTCGGCGCTGCCAGGGTGGGGTGGGGGCACCACTGGGGAGGGGAGGCATATCTGGCCCTCCCGTGGCCCCTCCATCAAGGGAGGGAGGCTGCAGGCTGTAGCTGGCTGTGGAATCGGGAAGACCCGGGTGCCCCTTCTTGGCAGCAGCAGGGAACCCCTGTCACTGCCGCGCGAGTGCCGGAGAGCGTGCCGGGCCTGTGGGAAGGGACGCCCGCTGGCCAGAAGCTCCCTCCAAGGCCCCCCAGCTGCCACCCCTGGGTGCTGCTGGAAGGAACGCCGCCAACCAGGATCTCAAGATGGGGAGAGGGGCGGGGGCTCAGCTCACGTTCCTGCGATGAGCCACGTGACTAGCATCTAATGTCGTGGCGCCGTTCCCGTGTCTGGGAGGCCAGCCTGGGCCACTTCTCTGGGGGCAGGGTAACAAGGGTGGCGCAGGGCCGCGGCCAGTGGCTTAGCAGGCTGAGGGCTGGGCATGGAGCCTGCATGCTCTCATTCAAGTGAGAAATGGGACGAAAGTGGCTTCGTGAATGGTAGCGGGGCGTGGGGTGTGAGGGCTTCTCTTGGGACACGAGAGCCACGCTGACGGATGCTCCAGTAGCGGAGGCTGCAGTTGCGGACGCCGGTGAGACCTGAGCCTGGGCTCGGGGCTGGGAAGCCTGGGAAGGGGGCTGACACCAAAGTAACAAGACAGGGGCCTCCCTGGTGGCGCAGCGGGTTGAGTGCCGCACCGTGAAGCAAACCGCAGCCACCGCAGCACGAGTTTAATCCCTGCCGCCTGCCAGGGAGGGGACCCACATGGCGCAGCAGACCTCTCCTGCTGTGCCCGCTGCTCCTCTCAGCAGTGTGTTTCAGTCAGTCTGACTATTCTGCTCCCCACTCTGTCTGGTGATTCCTCTCACCCCCCGCACCTCTGGCCTGTACCCAGGCTCTTATATGTGTAAATAAATAAATCTTAAAAAAAAAAAGACAGGGAGGGGGCACCCCAGATCCTTAAACCTGCCCATTCTAAATAGGTTCTGCCACCTGCTGTATCAAGGCAAACAAAACATAGATATGGTGGAATAAAAGTCAAAAGGGAGGGATTGTAATAGGGTGGGCCCCAGGAAAAGGGAGGTTCCGGGTTTCCTGCCCCACCCAAGGGAGGGTGGAGCTGAGGAAGGAGAAGCAGCTGGAGAGGAGCCTGGGGAAAGAAGGAAGCAGGTCAGGGAGCAGGAAGGAGACCTGGAGGAGGCATGAGGAGCAGAGAGGCTCGCGAAGAAGCCACGCTTGCTTCTTGATACTGGACTGGGTGGAACTGATGCGGTGAGAGACCCGCGGGGAGGTTCACAATGCAGCTTTCATCTTGATTTTGATTTTGCTCTTTTCCTTCCAGACTTGTCTGGCTGTTTCTGCCCCTTTCCCATGGGTCCCCACCAGGAGGTGCCTTACACTTGTGGCAGCTTTCAGGCCTCAGTGGCCCTGCTTTGGGCCAACCCTGTTTGGCTGGGCAGTTACCCACAAGGGGATGGGTGACTGGATGCTTGATTTGAAAACTTGATTCTTTCCCTTTTTTGTATTACACTAATTGCATTGAAATTTCTTTCCTTTGTAGGTCTTATATATTTTGTTTTGATGCAGCAGATGGCAGAACCCATTTAGAGCAGGCAGGTTCGGGTTCTGGGGGGCCCTGTCCTATAAAAGAAGGTTGCATGGGCTCAGCATGTACAGTGGTGCCCTGGATTCTGGGGGGACGGTTTTCTGACAGGGAGCGTTAAAAATGAAGCTGTGACGTCCGTGTGGGATTCTGAGGGGTGAAGGAGACGCCAGGCACCTGAAGGGTGGGGAGAGGGTGTGGTAGAAACATGCAGCCATGTTCAGGTGTCCACCCCCCCACCCCCCGCCCCAAGCTCTTGCTCCCTCAGACCCTGATGGAAGGAGCCGACCGGAGGCTGTGCCCGGGGCAGGGGCCTGTGGCGCAGGATTCCCAGGGTCAGGAACGGCCCAAACAGCCCCTTTCTCTAGCCTGCTGTGGGCTCAGATTCAAAAGGCGACCAGACTAGACAATGTCTTTAAAGTCGTCTCTCAGCTTTCTCCTGAGGCTGAACCCCCATCCCGCTCCCCCATGCCCCCTACCCGTGTGGGAAGGAAACCCAGGACGCGTCTCCTGGCCGCTGCGTCTGCCCAGCCAGCCCTCGTTTCTGCTCTACTTCCCGGACAGCCCGCGGGAGGCACCTGCCCTGGCTCTCGGGTCTGGCAGGAAGAGCTCTGGAACCTCCCTGGGAGCCTTGCCTCAGGCGGCAGAGTCACAGAGGGAGAATTCGCTTCCTCTCTCACAGCAAGGCGGAGGGTCTGGGTTGAAGCATCTGGGTTGATGCTTCGAGTCTTTTGGGGGCAGCTGGGAGTGGCTTCCCCCTGCCCCAGGACCCCAGCCTAGGAGGCTGGGAGAGCCGCAGGAGCCGCAGCCATCAGGCCAGGGGCACACAGGGTGGTCCCTGAGGCGGGGAGTCGAGTCCCCTTCTCTGTGCTGGTGGGAAGGGGCCACCCTCGGGGTTCTCACACTCCGCCTCAGGGGCCACCACACCTCAGGGGCCACACAGACTTGGCCTTGTGTCCTAGCTCGACCGCTTAGCAGCCTGGGACAAGAGTCAGCTCCGGGGTCTCCCCGAAAGTCCGTTTCCACTGCAGCACTGAGGACACCCACTGGTGCTAAGGAAGTGTTGGAGTGGGGGGGTGTAAGGGGTCCTGGCTGTGCATGGCTCCTTCTGGGGCTCAGGGCTGGTGGCCGCATGGCTGCCTTAGTTACAGATCCCCGGTCTAACCCCTTGTAATGGGCTGAAGCCAAGGCCTGGCCAGGGCTGGGGTGCTGTGCGTAGGCGGCCCCTGGCATGAAGCGGGGACTTGGATGTTGCAAGCCACCCTCCCACAACTGGCCGGGCCCCTGCCAGGTGAGGAGCAGCCACCGGAAGGGCTTCTCGGGGAGCTGCCAGGCTTAGGGCTTGCCTGGGCTACACACCTGTGCAGGCCAGTAGCTCCTTCTGCACCTGCCACCTGTCCGAGTGGTGGGGAGCGGCTCTCACACCAGGCTCACGCCTGCTGGCTGGCAAACCTGGGCCCAGGCCGCAGTCCCCCTTCACGCAGGCCCGCTCTTCCTGGTGCCGGACCTGCACGCCGTCCTTGTCACCAGCCCCGGGGCTGCGCGCCCCGCAGGACAGTTCACTATGCACTTAGATGTCAAGCTGTGGCTGCAGAAACAAGCCTCTGAGGCCTGGTAAAGGGTTTTGCTAGACACACCAGCTTAGCAGCTCATTATCTGGGAAGAGCCAAAACCACTTCTTCAAGACAGAGCAGTTTCAGTCTCAGGTGGGGAGGACGGGGCGCCAGGGAAGCTGAGGGTGGTGGTGGCCTTGGGGTGGACAGGGAAACACGAGCGCATCATTATGTGGTTAAGCGGGTAACCCGGCGCTAGTCACAGGAGTGTGGGGGCCCATGCTCTTGGGTCCGAGGGTGTAAGGTCAGGGGGCAGGATGCCTGATGTAGGAAAATGAGTGCGGCCAATGGGCCTATGGAGCTTTGGCCAGGCTCCTGCTCCTGCTTGGGGCATCGGCGTGAGGGCCACCAGCGCCCCCTGCAGTCTGGGAGGAGCACGCATCCTCCGTTCAACCCTGAGGCAGGGCGTCCTGGGTTTCTTCCTGCACCCAGGCTCCAGGCCCCGGGATATAGGTGGCAAGGGCGGCACCACTGTTCAGCCTGCCTACACCACGCGCCCTGCACCTGGGCCGCCTCCTCTAGTGCCCCGGTTCCCCATACCTTCTCCTCTCTGGCCCCAGTGTGCCCCTTCCGGGCTGTCCCTGGGAGGAGTCAGACCCTGCGCCTGGAGGGCTAGGCCTGCAGGAGCACCCGCGTCTCTGCAGAACACTCATCAGCAGAAGAGGAAAGGCCTGGCCCCGGCCCCACTCACAGCAGAGCGGCTTGGCAGAACCCCGCAGGCGCTATGCCTCAATGGCGTGAGCCACCGCTGAGCCCCGACCGGCCATCCAGCATGCATGCACACCCCTCTTGCGCCAGGGTCCCCGTCCTGCGGCGCTGAGCAACGTCCCAGGAAGGAGCAGCAGTTTGGGGCCAGCGTGGCAGCTGCGTCCCCACGGTGTGGGCAATCTGGCCTTCCTCACCCAGGCCCGCGCCCCCTAGCGGCCTCAGCCAGGTCCCGCAGCCAGCTCTGGTTCCCCCCCAGAAAATGAGGACAGTCCTAGCCCATGGATCGAGGGGAGGGACGAGGCAACAGAGGAGCACGGAGGGAGCCGGTTGGGCAGTGAGTTGAGGCCACTGGAAGGGACCCCGGTTTGTGGGCGGCCGGCTGGGGGGCCGCGGGGTCGACGGGGAGCCGCTGGCCTTCTGAGGAGTGGTGCCGGGACAGCGGTGCAGGGCACTTACGTTGATCATAGCATTCGACGTGATTCGGAAGAGGGTGGCCCGCTCGTTCACGACCTTGAGCTTCTCGCTGCTGTCGGCCGGGATCCGCAGGCCGTCCAGCTCGCTCAGGGAGCGCTGCAGCGCCGCGCCGTGCTTGGCGATGAGGTCATTGCACGTGCTGAGGTCGTCGAGCTTCAGGGAGAGGTTCTTGATGGTGTGGTGGAGCTCGCTCTTGTCGGTGGGGGAGGCGGTCTCCTCGTCGTCCCCAGAGTCATCTGTGGGGGAAGCAGAGTTGCCGCGGTCAGTGCACACACGAGGGGCGCGGGGGAGGGGCACCACTAAAATAAAAACAAAGCAGTGCCTTAGACAGTGCCAGTTTCTGCCCCTGGCGGGGGTGAGGGGTCTGCTGGTCTCCCAGGGTGGGTGCAGAAGCCCTCCTGAGATACTGGGCCAGCAGGGCAGCTGGGGCAACCAGCTCGAAAGACCCGGCCTGGACACTGCTGCGAGGGGACTGGGCAGGTACCTACCTGTGTGCATGGCGCCAGCCCCCTCAAGCCACCCCATGCAGGCAAGGGGGGCAGGGCTGGGTGGAGAAGTGGAGACTGTCCCGTGGGAGAAGCAGCCCCAGACCAGAGACCCGGATGGAGCCAGCCCCTTCCCCTGAATCACAGGCCCAGCCCAAGCAGACCCCCACCTTCCTTTGTTCTCTGCTCCATGCCCACCCTCTGTCATGCAAAGGGCTGTTCTCCCCCCACCCCCGCACATTTGGGGGCTTTATCATTTGGGACTTTTCCCACTGTGTCCCCACTGCCTGACCCACATCACAACCCCCCCTCACACACATCAGCCTCCTCAGAGGTCTTGCTCCTTCCCCCCCCACCCCCCAGTGCCTGTCATCAGAGCCTGCCCAGTGAGCCCCAGGCCAAAGTCACACTCCCAGTCTCCCCAGCTCAGCACCGTCCTGCAGGTCTGCACCCTGCCCCCTTGCAGGGAGGCCCACCTCACTCTGCTCTTTGGTCTGTGAGCACGGTGGGGGTAAGGTAACCCCCCCACGTCTGGGTGGAAGCAGAGCTGAAGAATGAATGAGAACCTGCCTCCAGAGTGGCGAGCTCAGACCCTGCTGAGAGCCCGTGTGTAGGGTAAAGGTTGATCAGGTATTTCCACCCTCCCACCACTAATGATGGACACCTGAGGTGCTGCGAGCATTCCAGGGTGGGCATGCGCAAGTGGGCGCACCTGTGTTGGACATGGGCATAAATGGGCGGCATCATGAGAACGCCAGAACTGCGAGCACCAACAGACAGAACTGTGAGGATCGACCAAGAGAACCGAGAGAACCGACAGGACGAAGGAACAGTGGCAGAGAGAGAAGCAGCAGCCGAGAGGGTGAGATGCGCCGGGGGCTGGGAGACCTGCCAGCCTCCCGGCCCCCCCGCACCCTTGCCCGCCATGTACCTGGCCACCTCTATTAAATAAAGCATAAAAAGCCACCGAGAGCTCCAAGACTCTCCTTCCTTGACCCGTCTGCCCAGAACCATCCCGAACCCTGCTCCAGTGCCACCTCCATCCTGCCGCTACACCGTGTCTCAGCTCAGGGTGAACTCACATTGGAAAGGCCAAAGAAACTTAATTATTAGAGATGGAAACAGAGACAGTGTGACAGTCCTCAAGCCAGAAGAAAGGCCGAATGGCATTTCATTGGCCCATGCTTTCTGAAAGAGTAAACCGACCCATCAAGATCCTTGAAAATGACACCTCTGGGCCTCCCTGGTGGCGCAGCGGGTTGAGCACTGCACCGTGAAGCATCCGTGTCACCGCAGCACGAGTTCGATCCCAGGCCAGGGAGGGGGCCCACATGGCGCAGCAGACCTCTCCTGCCTCGCCCCCTGCTGCTGCCCTCAGCAGTGTGTTTCAGTCAGTCTGCCTTTTCTGCTCCTCACTCTGTCTCTGGTGAACCCTCTTACCTCCCATGGCTCTGGCCTGTACCCCAGCTCTTGTATGTGTAAATAAATCTTTTTTAAAAAATGACACCTCCACTCCCACCCCCTTTTTGCAGCTGCGGCACTGGCTGCGGGCAGGGCATTTAGTCCAAAAGACACGTGCGTGTGTAGCGTCTCAGTCCTGCACCCCAGGGCGTTCTTGAGTTTTTATGACCCCACATACCCTCCTCTCTGTTCCCACCTGCCTCTGGTATTCCCTCTGGGAATAACCCAGCAACAAGGAGAACCTGAGAGAAAAGTAACAATCCACATCACAGTGCAGTGTGGGCGCAGACACGCGCACACACACACGCGCACACATGCATACATGCACATGCATGCACACACTCAACAGCAAACAAACTGTCCAGTCCCAACACTCCTGACATCTTAGGGAAGATCTGCAACACACTAATACCAGACGCACGCCGAGGGCCAAGTCAGAGCACACTGAGGAGCCTCTCTCCCGCTGAGGGGCTGCCAGGCGCCCTGGGTGGTATAAAAAGCCAGAGCAGGCGGGAAGGCCTGAGCTCCTGTGCTCACAGGCGTCTGCTGCTTGTGTGTGGCTGTCCTCTCTCTCGGGTCCCCAGGGTCCTCACGCCCACCCACCTCTGGGTCTCGGGAGGGCTTCGGGCCAGGCAGGCTCCTCAGGTGGCGTGCCCCCCGGCAGCAGCAGCCACACTGAGGGGCCTTCGTGCCTCTCCCCTGGGAGACAAGCTATTAATGTGCGAGAGGCACACCTGGCTTTCCTGTGCTGACTGAACTCAGTGCCTCCCCATTGTCTTCTAGAAAACGCTGGAAGCAGAAGTGTACCCGAGGCCCAGCACCCAGTGCAGGCGGAGCCTGGGAAGGGCCAGCATGTCCACGGCAGGTGGTTCCTCTGCCCGAGGCCAGGGCCAGGCCAGCTGTGGGGTCTGGGCCAGCAGCGGTCCTGAAGTGTGAGGGGCGGGCAGGGCCTGCTGGGGTGGGCGCCAGAGCCGTGGTGACAGGTGGCCCCTGCCTGTCCCTCAGGGCTGCTGTGGAGAGAGCTTCAGAAAACTTTCTCCTTTCTGGGCTCTTTATCATGTGGCTTTGCTTTATTCAGAACTGGTGGAGCTGAGGGGAGGCAGACCCCCAGATGAGGGATGTAGGGTAAAGCTTGATCAGGTATTTCTACCCTCCCACCACTAATGATGGACACCTGAGGTGCTGCGAGCATTCCAGGGTGGGCATGCGCAAGTGGGCGCACCTGTGTTGGACACGGGCATAAATGGGCGGCGTCATGAGGATGCCAGAACTGTGAGGATCGACAGACAGTACTGACGAGCAGCAGCAGAGAGAGAAGCAGCAGCCGAGGGTGAGATGCGCCGGGGGCTGGGAGGGCTGCCAGCCTCCCGGCCCCCCGGCACCCTGCCTGCCGTGTACCTGGCCACCTCTACTAAATAAAGCATGAAAAGCCACCGAGGGCTCCAAGACTCTCATTCCCTGACCCGTCTTCCCAGAACCATCCTGAACCTTACTCCTGTGCTCCCATCCTGCCGCTACAAGGTTCAAGTGTCCAACGGCGCGGGGACCCAGTAGGACCAGGAAGCTGCTGTCACAGAGGTGACGACACTACCAGGCTCCTGAACAGCAAGGCTGCAGGCCTCACCGCCTCTGCCCCACTTGTGTCTCCGTTCTCTGTAGTCACTGCGGGCTGATACAGGGGATCACAAGCATGGTCTGGCTGCCCCCTGAAAGGTCAGGCACACCACTGAGGAATCAGTCAGACCAACCCCAAGCATGGCTGACTTCAGGTTATTCCCATTCCGCAAAGGGGTGGGTCTTTGCTTTCAGATAGGAAACCGAGGCCCGGAGAGCTCGGCCGAGGTCAGAGGCTGGGGTGGCGGCAGCTGTAACGAACCCCTAGCGAGCCCCTACTCTGGCAGACGCAGCTGGGCCCTGAGCAGAGTTCCCTTCCAGTGGCAAAGATGCATTTTCTTGGGTGGGGAGCTCACGCCGCGGGGCACATGATCTCAATGCTCGGCCCACTTTCCCCGGGGGGAAGAGCAAGCGGGGTTCAGGGCCCCTTCCCGGGCGGCGGGCTGCTGCTCTGATCACATTCTGTGCACCAGCTGCTGACACTGGAGCCCACTGCAGCACTGAGGGGTGCCCAGGGTGGGGCACACGCCCGGCATGGAGGTGGGCAAGGCCAGCGGGGGTAAGAGCTGCCTTCACTAGTCAGGAGGTGTGAGCAGGACCAGAGAGCAAGCCGCCCCCGGCCCCTGCCCCCTGCTGGAGGATCTGATTCCCATCCTCTGGACCCCCTCAACCGGAGGCCCATCCCTCCCCCGCCGCTGGCCGCCCCTCCCTCCCACCTCTGCTGACTCCCTGAGTCAGATGCTGCTTCCATCACTTTGGTCCCCCCGGCTCTGCCTGCAGCTGGTGCCCCCAGGAAACCCTTGATAGCCCAGTGTAGGGTTAGCGAAATCAGGTCTTTCCACCCTCCCACCACTGTGATGATGGACACCTGCGGTGCTGCGAGCATCCCGGGGTGGGCATGCGCAAGTGGGCGCACCTGAGTTGGACACGGGCTTAGATGGGCGGCGTCATGAGGCCCAACAGGACGGACAGTACTGACGAGCAGCAGCAGTAGAAAGCAGCAGAGAGGGTGAGATGCGCCGGGGGCTGGGAGGCCTGCCAGCCTCCCGTCTGCCCAGAACCATCCCAAACCTTGCTCCTGGGCCGCCCTTCCTGCTGCTACACCCAGAAAGCAAGTGCTGCAAAGAGCAGCTTCCTGCTGGCCACGAGGAAGCAGTCAGCCAGGTGGGACGGCAGCACCCTGCTGCACCCCGCCGCACCCGCCTGACTAGCACACTGGCGGCAGCAGCTGGACACACAGCTCGTTTCACCCCTGCACACGCGGCAGCCTCACCTCACAGGTGCGGGGGTGGGGCAGGACGGCCCGAAGCCCTCTGGTGGGGCTGGGGTCATACCCCCAGTCTCGCTGGCCCTTCCTGTCTCTCGGGGGGCCACACTGTGCCTCCGGCCCGGAGAACGAGCCAGGCACTGAAGAGGCACCTGGTGGTCACTGGCCCACGCACGATGCCCAGGCAGGGCGTGAGCCCCGAGACCTTCACGCTGCACAGTGATTTCCATTTAGCTGTGAAGAGACTCTCAGCCCACTGCTCTACCTCCTCTTGCTCCCCCTTCCCAGACTGTCAGCCTCTCCAGGAAGAGGGGAGAGCCTGAATGTTTGCAGGGGGAGGGGGCTGCAGACCCCAGGCCTGGTGTCCTGCAGGGTCAGAGAAAACTGTCAGGCTTTTCCGCCACCCTCCTGCCATTGGTGTCGATAATGGACACCTGCGGTCCTGCACGCATGCCCGATGGCGGCACCTCAAGTAGGGTGTGGCCATGCGCAAGTGGGCGCACCTGGGCTGAGACACGGGCGTATAGGGGCGGCGTCACGAGGACCCCAGGAGAGAGAGCAGAGAGCAGAGAGAAGCAGGAGCAGAGAGAGAGCAGAGGCCAGAGAGCCCAGAGAGTGAAGATGTGCCGGGGACCTGGTCACCTCTGATATAATGATGTGATAAAAGCCTGAAAAAGCCACCGAGGGCTCCAGGACTCCCCCTGTACCCGTCTGCTGGAATCATGGAGAACCTGCTCCGTGCCCTGCTGGCACTGCATGCCCCATCTCAGCAGGAAGGCTGCAAGGCAGGGCAGGAGGCTTCCGGGTGGAGACCCCCTCTGAGGACAGTGGCTCAGGAAGCAAACGGGAGAAAGAGCTGGAGAGGGAGATGGCGGCTGGGAGCAGGAGGCGGCGGCAGGGACTCGAGCCTTCCCGTCTTCCCGCAGCTGCCCCTGCTCTGCAAAGGCCCAGGTAGTCCATGCTGTGCCTGCCAGCAGGGCGCACAGGGCTGCCTTTCTGAACCCCGGTGATCCCGCCCTGCTGTCTGTGCACCGATCCTGGTGTGTTCCAGGGGTCACATCAAACCTTCACAGAGAAGCTACTGGGCAGGAGCCAGCATATGACTCTGCTGTCTTCAAGGGCTGCAGCGGGGGCCTTCCTGGTGGCACAGCGGGTGGAGCGCCGCATTGACAGCAGCAAGATTCAATCCCCGGCCAGGGAGGGGACCCACATGGCGCAGCAGACCTCTCCTGCCTCACCCACTGCTCCCCTCAGCAGTGCGTTTCAGTCAGTCTGCCTGTTCTGCTCCCCACTCTGTCTGGTGACACCTCTCACCTCCCACAACTCTGGCCTGTACCCCAGCTCTTGTGTGCATAAATAAATAAATCTTTAAAAGCAAAAAACCCAAAGGCTCCAGCCTCTGAAACAAGGGTACTGGGCATGGAGATGGGGAAGCCGATTCTGCTCTTCCTCCACCTTCCCCAGACACCTCGCTCCCAGTGGAGATGCCTTCGGGTCATGGCAGAGGAGTGCAGGCCTGGAGGCCGCAGGCAGCACCTTGGGCCTTCCTGGCTAACCGCAAACAGCAGCCCTGGCCTGTGGAGCACAGAAGAATCGATCCGGCCCCCAAACCAGGTGGCGCTCTGCAGGCCGGTGCAGGCGGTGCCTGAGGGGGCAGGAGCACGGGGAGTGAGCGACCGTGGGGTAAGCTCTCCACCCTCTTCTCAGTACCGCGGTTTCCAGAAGACCCCATCCCTTCTCACCGGCTACACATCAGAATGACGTGCTCTTTTGGTTAGAGAAGAATAATTCCATAAAACTCAAGGCTGCAGCAGGTTCCAAAGCCGCAGTCACAACGTCTCTGCCCACCCCAGCAGGCGTCAGTGTGTGGCTGTAGTCTCAGGCTCAGCAACTTCCAGGTGTTTCCAAGCCCTTAGCTGCTGATTGGGAGGGCTAGCGCCCCTGCCCCCTCAAATCCATTGCCTTCCTGGAACTTCAGAATGTGATTTAGGGAAAAGGGCGCCTCCCCTCCCCCACCATTGGTGTGACGATGGACACCTGCGGTCCTGCGCACGTGCGTGATGACGGGCACCTTGAGTAGGGTGTGGGCATGCACAGGTGGGCGCACCTGGGCTGAGACATGTGGCATATAAGGACAGTGTCACTGGGACGCGAGCAGAGGAGAGCAGAGGCTAGAGAGCCCAGAGAGTGAAGTCTCGCTGGGGGCCAGGAGGCCTGCCACCTCCTGGCCCCCCGGCCACGCCACCTGCAGTGTACCTGGTCGCCTCTGGTGTGTAAAGAGTAATAAAAGCTGGGAAAAGCCACCGAGGGCTCCAGGACTCCTCCTTGACCTGTCTGCCCTGACCACGGATCTGCTCCATGCCTCGCTGCGCTACTGTGATCTAACGTGGAAGAGCTAACGCAGGCACAACTAGCTGAGACAGTCCTACTGAATACGGTGGGTCCTTCATCCAACAGAACTACAAGATGAGAAAAGATGCAGAGACACACCTGAGTACAGACTCTGGAACGCCAGGCATCGCTGGTAACAAGGAAGCCAAAAGAAAGGCATCGAAAAGCTCCTTGCCCCGCTGTCAGAGATCACAGCCTGCTGAGACCTGACTTTGAAACTTCTGGCCTGCAGGCGTGTGCAACAGTAAACTTCTGTGGCTTCAAGTCACTGGTTTGTGTGTTTTGTTACGGCAACCAATGATGTTACCGTGGAGCATACAACAGCATAAACTAGCATATAAGACCTATGAGACTTTATGTAAGCCATATAAAGCAGCATATAACACTTTACAGCTGTGACCGGTCGCAAGTCCTAAAGTCAAGGTGTCCGCGGGGCTGTTCCCTCCCGAGGTTCTAGGAGAGAATGTGTTTGCCTTCTGTCAACACTCCCTGGCTGTGGCCAGCGGGCCGGCCCCCTCAAAGCCAGCAGGAAAGCACTGGCCACATCTGTGACTCTGCCCCTCCTGCCTCCTTCCTATAAGGACCCCTGTGGTTATACTGGGCCCCCCCCCCCGATAGTCCAGACCCCGCGCCCCAGCTGCAGATCCTTTACTTATTTGCAGCTGCCAAGCCCCTTGGTCACATCAAACGATGTAGTCTCAGCTTCCAGAAACACAGACGCCTCTGGCCATCATTCAGTTACACTAAGTGGCCAGGGCCGAGCAAACACCAGCTGTGTCCTCATAAGGCGTCACTCACGCTTGACCCACTGCACCAGCGGCGGTGCCTGGATGTTCTCCAGTGAAGCACTGAGACTCCGACCTGGGACTGAGACTGAGCTGGACCCTCCTACTCCCGCCCCACCGGCATCCCCATCACTTCCATCGAGACCGCTCCCTTGCACATGATCTCGACTCTCCTCCAAGTTACAGACCAGAGCCAGAGGAAGGCGCCGGGGTCGTGAGCAGACGTGAGCTTGTGATGGCGCCGCCAGTGGGCTGGGGACAGGCAGCTGCAGCTTAGTCTCCGAGCTCAGGACTCGGGAACACAGGACGATGCAACAGCCGGGGCCCTCTTCACCCTCCTGTATCGGGAGGCTGCCGGGAAGGGGTGCGTTGCTGTGGAAACAGCCAGTGCAGTGGAACCAGGTGGGCTATTTTTAGAAGCAATTTTTTTCACCTTTTGGAGAAATGAATCAAGTTTCTGGGTGGGGAAGCCCTGGCAGGGAGCAGCTTTTTGAAACTAAGAAACCAAAGAATCTCCAGATTGGTTTTGAACGAGGTGGCAGCAATATGGCGCCAGAGGGCCGGCAGTCACCCTGTGTTGCACTCTGGATTGTTTCTCTAGGCTCAAGACTTAAGATGACGTGGGGTCCCCTCTCCCCACACCCTGTGGCCGGAGATGAATGAGCACAGCTCTGGCTGAGGAGGGCCCTCAGGACAGGGTCACCCCTTCCTCTGCACCTGCCCCCAGGGCTGGGGTCACTTCGACTGAGCTGTTGCTCTGGGCCCTTGAGGGCAAGTGGAAAAGTGACCAGGCTTTTCCGCCCTCCCGCCACTGGTGTGATGACGGACACCTGCGGTCCTGCACACATGCCTGATGGCGGCACCTCAAGTAGGGTGTGGGCATGCACAGGTGGGCGCACCTGGGCTGAGACACGGGTGTAAAAGGGTGGCGTCACGAGGATGCCAGCAGCAGAGAGAGAACAGAGAGCAGAGGCAGCCCAGAGAGTGAAGATGTGCTGGGGGCCTGCCAGCCTCCTGGCCCCCCTGCCACCGTGTACCCGGTAGCCTCTGATGTAAAGGTCAATAAAAGCCTGAAAAGGTCGCCGAGGGCTCCGGGACTCCTCCTTGTCTGCCAGAGTCACTGAGGACCTGCCCCGTGCCCTCCTGGCACCACAGCCCGCAAGTCCCTTCCCCTGGGCTCCCCAGCACTGGGCCCCTCGGCCAGCTTCTGGCTAGCGGGGTAATACCCAAGCACGGACAAAGTGCGGCGGCTCCCCGGAGGACAGGTGCAGGGTCAGAGAACGCAGGTCTTTCCACCCTCCCGCCACTGGTAGAATGATGGACTCTTGCGGGGCTGCAAGTGGGCGCACCTGGGTTCAGACATGGCTTATGTGGGCGGCGTCATGAGGCTGCCAGGACCAACCGCAGCAGCAAGCCCAACGAGCAGCAGTGAGAGCAGCAGCAGCAGTGGGAGGAACAGGATGCCAGCAGCAAAGCAGCCGAGAGGGTGAGATGCGCCGGGGGCTGGGAGGCCTGCCAGCCTCCCGGCCCCCCGGCACCCTGCCTGCCGTGTACCTGGCCACCTCTACTAATAAAAGCATGAAAAGCCACCAAGGGCTCCAAGACTCCTTCCTTTACCCCCGTCTGCTAAGAACCATCCAGAACTCGCTCCTGTGCCGCCTATCCTGCCGCTACAACAGGCTCGTAGCTTGCTCATCTGTGCACACCCAGCATCAGGCCTGGCATTAGGCCACAGCCCAGGCACGTGCCTGCAGGGCAGACGCAGAAGCCTGGCCCCATCCCTGGGAATTGGGGGAGGGGTGTCGCAGGCGGTGTCCCTACCCTCGGGGTGGGCACCACCACAGGGCTGAGCAACCCGTGCTTTGGCCACAAGGCTGGTTCTGCAGGTCCCATCCTAGCCCTCCTGCTGTTCCTCAGGCCCAGGGAGGCTGGTGAAGGCTGCCCCACCCCACCCCCAAGGGCTGCCTGCAGATCTGCCAGCCTCAGCGCCTGAGCCCGCCTGTCCAGCAGAGGCTGACGGGCATGACCAGGGGGCCCTTGGGGCAGCAGCCCGGTCACTGACGCCCGCACTGCTGTCCCCGCTGCTGAGTCTGAGCACCCGGGGCGGGAAGGGGCAGGCCCAAACCCTGGGTCCTGGTGGCTTTCCAGGCTTTGCTCTTGCTCCCGGTGGCCCCTGGGATCAAGTGGGGGCCCCAGACCACTCTCCAGGGGGCAATCACCCCACGTGAGCAGTATGGGCTGGGAAAGAGACACCCACCGGGGCCTCCGAGGAGCTGCCAACCGTGGGAGTCGGTTTCCAGTGGGCGCGAGGCGGCAGCTGTGGCAGGCCCGGGCGCGAGGTCACCACCTCAGACAGGCAAGGACGGCAGGCCGGGCGATCCCTTCTGGGGTTCCGGGCGGCTGGCGAGCTGCCCAAGCTGGACCACAGAGCCCAGTCAGGAGAGAACGGGCCTCGAAGCAGGTCCAGGGGACGCCAGGTGGCTTCGGCGGGCCTGAGGACAGGCAGCCAGAACAAGGGCCCTTCTAGTGGGTGCCGTTCCCACGTGACACGGCGTGCTGCAGGGTCACCGTGACAGGGTCACCGCGACGAGGACGGCTGGCGTAGGAGCAAGGGTCACGCCCGGGGCAGCCAGCTCCTCAGGGGCAGAGCTGGGCTTGGCTGTGCCTGTGGGCTGGAGGCTGGAGGCAGGAGCCGGGTGTGGGACAAAGTGCGGCCCCTTACTCAGTCCTGAGGTGAGCTGGTGCCCCCCAGCTGCCCCGAGAGGGTGGGCGGGGCAGGGAGCCGTGCTGGGGGCTCATCTGCTCCCCCTGCCTCACAGGAGGGCCTGCGGGCCTCCTCCCCACTCAGACAATGGGGTGGGGAGCTGAGGGGTCTTTTGGGAGCTTCTGAGAGAATAGCGAGCCCAAGACCCCTGAGTGAGAAAGGGGCTCAGACAGGAGCCCCCCTGAGGCTCTGCCAGTCCTTCCTGATTGGGGAACCCAGGTCTGTGGGGTTCCAGTCCTGCAAGGGGGTTTGTGGAGAAGGGAGTCAGCTACCAACCAACTCTGGAAACACTGGAAGGAGGCCCTGAGGCCCCTCCCCGGAGGAGGTGGGGACTGAAGCTCCCAAGAGTCGGCCCTGAGGTTGCTGGGAGGCCTGCCAGGATCTAATCTGGTGGAAGATCAGATAATAAATAATAAATCGCGAAGCCCTGGCACGCACATGGGGAGAACAAGCCCAAGCACCAGTGTCCCCTTGACGCCCGGGATCCCTCCCTGTCTCACTGGTGACCAGCGCGGATGTGTCCAAGGCAGTGGGAGCCCCCGTGGGACCACATCTGGGCTCGCCAGCAACGACCCCAGCACAGGGGCGGCACCTCTGGGGATGGCGCCTGGCCTGATGGAGAGCCAGGTGTGCGTCCTTCCAACAGAGGTGCGGGACAGGAGCTCCAGCCCGGGAGCAGGGACCCGCAGACCAGCGTCTAAATCTGTTCTCCCCCAGGACGCTGGCCAGCTGGAGGGGCCAGCAGGCAGCAGAAGGCAAAAATCTTAGCAGGCAAGAAACACACCTGCTTCCTTTCCCCGGAGGTGCTGGGCGCCCGTCAGAGCCACAGAGAGGTGAAAGTAAGTACCTGAGTGAAGGTGAGGACTCTGGCTGCCCACACGACCAGCCGCCTCCCCCTCAGCAGAAGGTTGTGGCCAGGGGCCTCCCTGGTGGCGCAGGGGGTTGAGCACCACACTGTGGGGCTTCCACAGCCACTGCAGCGCGAGTTTGATCCCCAGCCAGGGAGGGGACCCACGTGGCACGGCAGACCTCTCCTGCCTCCCTGCTGCTCCCCTCAGCAGTGGATTTCTGTCAATCTGCCTGTTCTGCTCCCCACTCTGTCTCTGGTGAATCTTTTCACTCACACATCCGCCCCCTGGCCTGTACCCCAGCTCTTGAGAGAGAGAGAGAAAGAAGGAAGGGAGAGGGAGGGAAAGAGGGAGAGAGAGGGGGGAGAGAGAGACAGAGAGAGAGACACACACAGAGATGGTTGTGACACACACAGAGATGGTTGTGACCAGGAGCTGCGAGGCCCTCAGGAAGTGGGCGGCTCTGGGAGCAGGGCTGACCTCCAGGAAAATAAACACAAACCAGAGCTGGGAGGGTGGGGTGTCCTGGATCCAGCCCTGCAGGAGCTCCCACACCCCAGGGCCTCTGCGGCTGCTCACCTGGCCTGTCCAGGTGTGAGTCTCGTGCCAAAAGCAGAGGGGCCACTGCCCAGCCCAGGGCGAGGCAGGTGCAGGAGGCCAGACCTCGTGCCTGTGGACTTGGGCTGGCCACGTGCTGCCCACCGCCCTGGCTGCGCCTGGGAGGGAGAAGCGCTGCTCTTCTCCCCAAGCCCTGCCTCACACGCTCACGCACCGACTCTGCCCTTTGACCCCTGTGGAGACTCGCCCCCACCTGCTTCTCAACCTGGGAGGCACCTCCCTAAGTCCATCACCTCCATGGAAGTAGCCGCGTCCTGCGGCCGTCGGAACCCCAGTGCTGCAGGGGCCGCTGCAGGTTTTGCACCCCACCTGTCAGTCTGCCTGCTCCTAGTTCAGTCAGAAAGTCCACAGGCCTGCCCTAGTGGGAAGGGCATCAATATCTAAAATGACTTCCCCGGAGATGTGTTCTGCTGCCAAGGCAAGAACTGCTGGTCCCTGCCGCCCTCCCCCAGCGTTAACATCCCAGAATGCCATGCTCCAGCCACGCCTGCGGCCGCAGCCTCCTTCATAGTTGTCTCCTGCTCCCCCGGAACCCCAGCTCTGCAGATGAGGGAACTAAGGCCAAGGGGTGTGAGTCGGGGAGGTGGCCATGGTGGCCCGGCATCTGGGCCCAGGGGTCCCCTGTCCAAAGCCACAATACCTTCTGGGCAGTCAAAGAAAAGGGGGAAATGGGCTAGTCACCCTAGCATTTCAGGAAATTAATTTCCTTGGTTGCATGCTGCAGTCTGGTCTTTGTCCACAGGACACACAATCTTGTCTTGCTTTCAACCTACAACCCTCTCCTCTCTCTGGTTACCTGTGAGCAGCTGTCCCACCCCTTCGAGTTAGGAGCCCGGACCATCCGGGGCCCTGGCTGTGGGCGGGGCCTCTGCCCGCTGGGGGTGGGGACCAGGGCCCGAGGCTCTCCGCCAGCAGCTGTGGGGCCCAGTGAGGGTTGCTGACCTTTGGGAGGGACGCTTTACCAAACAAGGAGCCTGGCCGGTGTGACTGTTCATTTCACTGACTGCAGCATCTGTCCCCAGGCCAAGGCAAGCAGGGCTAAGCTCTCAAGCAGGCCTGCCAGCCCACACGAGAGGACGCCCATCTGCCACAGCTGGCACCAGCGCGGGCACTGGAAACTATCAGTTCACATTTTCCTGGCCTGGGGACAGCTGCTTATCTTCGGAAATCATCCGATGCCCATGTGGGCACATAAAAGGGCGCAAGGGGTTGAGCACCGCACTGTGAAGCAGCCGCAGGCACTGCAGCATGAGTTCGATCCCCGGCCAGGGAGGGGACCCACATGGTGCAGCAGACTGCTCCTGCCTCACCCACTGCTCCCCTCAGCAGTATATTTCGCTCGATCTGCCTGTTCTGCTCCCCACTTTGTCTCTGGTGAATCCTCTCACCTCCTGCGACTCTGGCCTGTACCTCAGCTCTTGTACGCAAAAATAAATAAATATTTTTAAAAAACCAGCATCATATAAAACATTATGCCAATAAGTTTGACACCTTTGAGGAAATGGGGAATTCCTTGAAAGAACAAATTACCAAAATGACATAAGAAAAAAGGAAAATCAGGTACACCCTTTAGAAAGAAACTAAATTTAAAAAATCCTTGCCCTCCAGGATGTGGAGAAAAAGGAACCATTTTACATTGTTGGAGGGAATGCAAACTGGTCCAACCACTATGGAAAGCTGTGTGGAGGACCCTCAAATTACTAAAAATGGAGCTTCCATATGACCCAGCAACTCCACTCCTAGGAATTTACCCAAAGGACACGAAAACATTAATTCAAAAGGATACTACGTTGTAATTGTAGCACTATTTATAATAGCTAAAATGTGGAAACCACCCAAATGCCAAAAAAACAGATGACTGGATCAAGAACATATGGCATATACACAATGGAATACTACTCAGCAATCAAAAAAGATAAATTTATGCCATTTGCAGCAACATGGATGGAACTAGAGTGAATTATGCTTAGTGAAATAAGTCAAAAGGAAAAAGAAAAATACTGGGTGTTTTCACTTATAGGAAAAACATAGGAAAACCATACAAGGGATCAGAAAGAAAAAAAAAGACAAAACTAGCAGTGAAGCTATAAGTCAAAGATATTCAGCAAGGGAAGGGGAGTGAAAAGGATCACGGTGGGAGGGAAGAGCATAAGAGTCTATGGTGATAATTCACAGGTGGTGGTAGTTTTATGGGGACAACACCTGAGAGGAGAAATCAGACATTGTACAAAAATGAATGACAATGTAAAAATATATATATATAAAAGTAAAAAACCCTTACCCTCCCCCCCCCAAAAAAAAAATCAGGTAGAAATGGCTGCACTGGTGAATTTTACCAAATACTTACGGAAGGAATAATGCACTTCTTCTATAAATCCTGTCAGAAAATAGAAGAGGAAATAACTCCCAACCATCTTACAAGGCAGTATTACCTCATATTAATAATATAAAGAAAAAATATAATCAGCTCAAATACTGAAAGAGCATTTGACAAAATGCAACATCGATTTAGGATACTCAGAAAATAAAGGGGAAAAGGGCACTTGCTCTTCATTATAAAAGGCATCTATAAACCCCACAGTTGTCATCATATTTAATGATAAAAAAGTTGACCAGGAGCAAGGCATGTCTATGCTCACCATTTCCATTCAGCTCTTGGCTAGAGTTGCTAGTTAGTGCAATCAGACAAGAAAAAGAAGCCCAAAGCATCTTAGTTTAAAAGGAGGAAGTAGAAGAGGCTTTAGCTGAAGACAACATGATCACACACACAGAAAATCCTAAGAATCTAAAAAAAAAAATCAAAATCACTAGAGCATGTGACTGTAGCAAGATAGTAGGAGGAAAGGTCACTATACAACCATCAAGTCTATTTCAGCGCCAGCACTGAGCAACTAGTAAAAGTTAATGGCATTTATAGAAGCATCAAAACCAGAAACTACTTACACATTTAACAACATATATGCAAAACAACACATAGCTGGGAGAAATTATAGGAAACCTGAATAAACTTAGCCATGTATTGGGAACTTTAATGCTATTAAATATCAGTTCTCCAGAAATCTATCTAGAGATGCAATGCAATCCCAATCAATATCCCAGCAGACTTTTTTTTTGTATAGAGGACTACGAATGACCAAAACAGTAAGCGAAAAGAACAAAGTCGGAAGACTAACAACACTACCTGACATCATGACTGGCTATACAGTGGAAATGACAGAGACAGTCTAGTGCTGGTATAAGACTAGAACATAATGGAGCGTTCAGGAACAGACCTATACATGAAAACAGGCAAAAGATTTGCAAAGGTATTATACATATTGACTTATGAACATTATTAATAATTAAAATTATATAACTTAAAGCTACAATGAGGGCCTCCCGGGTGACGCAATGGGTTAAGCAACACACTGTGGGGCTTCCAGAGCCACTGCGGTACAAGTACAATCCCCGGCCAGGGAGGTGACCCACATGGCGCAGCAGACCTCTCCTGCCTCACCTGCTGCTCCCCTCAGCAGTGTGTTTCAGTGGATCTGCCCATTCTGCTCCCCACTCTGTCTTTGGTGAATCCTCACACCCCCACCCCGCACCTCTGGCCTGTACCCCAGCTCTTGTATGCATAAATAAATAAAATCTTTTTTAAAAAAGCTACAATGAAATACCACTACATGTCCACTAGAATATGTAAATTTAAAAACACTAACAATATAACAGTCTAGTGTTTATATAACTATTTATATAGTGTTTATATAACAGTTAATATTTAAGTCATCCTAATAAATTTTATGGCCAGAAAAAGTGTCACTTTGAATGAAAAAAAAACACACTAACAATAGCAAGCATTGGCAACTTGTGGGGCAACTAAACTGTGCCCTGGGGATACGACATAGCATGACCACTTTGGAAAACAGCTTGGAAGTTTCTTATAAGAATAAACATATACTTGCAGTATGTCCCACAATTCCATTCCTAACAGGAATACAAGTACGTCTACAACAGTGCACATTTTAAATGTTCACAGCAGCTTTGTGGATAACAATCCTAAAGGGGAAACTATGCCCAGTAACAGGTGAATGAATGAGACATTTACACAATGGAAAACTAATCAGTTTTCTGCCCGTTCTGCTCCCCACTCTGTTTCTGGTGAATCCTCTCACCCCCCCACACACACCTCTGGCCTGTACCCCAGCTCTTGTATGCATAAATAAATCTTTAAAAAAAAATACTGATGACAGGATGACTTCACAGCAGTTCAATTTAGCAGTTCTGATCTGTTGTTTCCTTAGTCATATGCACTCAGCAAGAGCTCACTGAGGACCAACTGTGTGCCAGTTATGACGTGAAGCCCCGGGACACAGCAGGCCCTCGGGGTCACTAAGTCCTCAGCCCTCATCGTCCGGCCACCACCAGCCAGGGACTCCCATCATTACCACCTCGTGGAGCTTCTGGAGTCTGTTCTGTGTGCGGCCCTGGCCGCCTGCCCCGCCGTGTCCCACCTGTTCCCAGGCAGCTCGTCCCCTGACCACATTTCCATCCATACTCAAATGGGTTGTCCAAAGACATCAACCTAGTGGTAACGACCCACTGGAAACGTCCTTGAAATACTTCAGCTTTGGCAAGAGAGGGTAAAACCTTAAATGAGCCAACCTTGTTTGGGGGTTGCATTTAAAGTGAACTTGCCTTCCATTTGCTAGGCAAAGAAAGAGAATGGGGGAAAAGTTTGAAAACTACCAGCTGGTGGGGCAAATGTGAGGCAACAGAGACACCTGGGGCCTCCCTGGTGGTGCAGCGGGTTGAGCGCCTCACTGTGAAGCATCCAGGGCACAGCAGTGTGAGTTCGATCCCCGGCCAGGGAGGGACCCACATGGCCCAGCAGACCTCTCCTGCCTCGCCCGCTGCTCCCCTCAGCAGTGTGTTTCAGTCAGTCTGTCTGTTCTGCTCCCCACTCTGTCTCTGGGGAATCCTCTCACCTCCCGTGACTCTGGCCTGTGCCCCATCTCTTGTTTGCATAAATAAATAAATCTTAAAAAAACAAAAACAAAAACAGAGAAGCTTGGAATCCGCTGCTGTTCCGGGGCACAGATTCAGAGGCTGGGGCCGAGCTATGATTCCAGCTGCGTGAGTTCAAGCAGGCACGGACCTGGGGTCACATGTAGTGTGCTGCGCAGTGCAACTTCTCAGTGTTTTCACAGGGAAAATGGAAATATAACGACACCTCGATGAGGGGACCTACAGATACTATTAAGTACGTAAGGCAGCATGGTACTGCTCCAGGAAAAGAGCTGACGTACGAAACAAAAGGAAAAAAACGTCAAAGAGCACGTAACAGCTCCACGGCACCGCGGGCCATGGTCTCTCATCTCCGTCTCCGGCACTGACCAGCCGGCCCCACAGCCTCAGGACCGTGCGCGGTGTTCCCAGGCCTCGGGCTGCCTGCCTGCACCGGAGGGGCCGGTACAGATCCCCCCAGCTGTGACAGGCGAGGGCTCTATGCCCATGGGCTCTTCCTGTCCCTGCGCGTGAAGGAAACTTTCCAGTGCTGTGTGAGAACTCGCACATCGACACCTCCCTGATTCAAGCTTTGAAAAATGTGAGGAAAACCACGAGCGTAAGATCTCATTTCCCAGGAGAGTAGCACTAACTCAAGCCACGGGCCATTTAAGAAGTTCCCGAAGTGCCATTTCCGACGAGAAGCTCCCGGAACGCAGTCTCTGCTCCTGCAGGTGGCTGGCCGGTCGGCCGTGTCCTCTGCGGAATGCCACAGCCGGGAAGTGGCGCTGGGGTCACCTGGCCACCTATGCAAACCCGTGAGGTCCTTTCAGAAACCACCCGTGCTTCAGCGCCCCCCCCCGTGCAGTTAACACCCTCACCTCCCCAGGAGCCCCTGCGGTGTCAGAGGAGGCATCAGCAGGGTGACCCGGAAGTGTCCAGTAACCGTGAGAGCCGTGGTGGTTATCTACCTCTGGGTTTGCAACTTCTCACAACACAAACAACAGGAGGCAAGGGTGGAGGGGCTGGTAGAGGGAAGGTAAGAGAGAAGCAGGCAAAGGGGGATGCTCACATTTAAAAAACAGCAGGCCAGTGAGAGGCCTCCTGTTCGGCTTGGACAAAGCAGGCAAAGATGGTCAAAGGGTCAGCTCCCCACTCGCAGGAGTCTCTGGGGAATGAGGTGAGGTGCGAGGGGGCACAGAAATGGCCATGGAGGGGGCCTCCTTGGTGGTGCGAGGGGTTAAGCACTGCACTATGAAGCATGCACAGCCACCGTAGCACGAGTTCGATCCCCGGCCAGGGAGGAACCCACATGGCGCAGCAGACCTCTCCTGCCTCCTCGCCCGCTGCTCCCCTTGTCGTGTACTTCCATCCATCTGCCTGTTCTGCTCCCCACGCTGTCTCTGGTGGATCCTCTCACCCCCCACATCTCTGGCCTGTACCCTAGTTCTTGTGTGCATAAACAAATCTTTAAAGAAAAAAAAAAAGAATGGCCATGGAGAAAAGGACAATTGACTCTGGGCTGAGGAGGACGGAGCGCATGGCCAGCACTGGGGACTCCAGGCACAGGTGACCAGCTACCCCAGGTCAGAAGCCACCCACTTCCCAACGTGCCGACTTGCAACTCGATGACCCCAGGCCACAAGGCTCTGGGCCGTGCCTTCACGAAGGACCACACCAGAGGGCTCCCAGCCTGGTTTAACACGCAGCTGTCTCTGTCCCGAAACGCCAAATTTTAAAATAAGAGGATCCACGAGACACACAGGGATGAACAGTTCCAGGGGCCTTTCCGCAAGCTCCACCTACGAAGGAGAAGCAGAGCAGTGCCCGCCTGAACGAGTCCCGCCAGCGGGGGGGCCAGCCACTTCTGACGTGACCGGATGCCATTTGTAACGCTTCCCTTCGGGCGGCTGCACAGGAGCAGAAGATGCAGCCGACGACTTGCAAATCGCAACCACACTTGCGGAGGAAATGACTCCTTTCTAGTGAGCCAACTGCCAACTAAAGACTAACAAGGCACAGTCTCATGCCTGGTCAAAAAAACCCTCGGGATGATGCGGGTCTCGTGTGGGGAGCGGGGAGAAGCAGCTGTCCCCACCAGCGCCCAGGGCTGTGGGCTAGGACACTTTTGTGCAAGGTGATGGGGAGCGGGAGGGAGGCGTCCCCTGCCCACCTCTGACTCATCTACCCACTCCTGGGAACTTCTCCCGGGAAGAAGCACCAAGGAAAAGGCCGTGTGCCAGACCCTGGCGACACCCTAGCAGAAGGGGAAGGCGTCCCACGGCCCTCGGCAGACGCGGGGCCAGCTGCGGGGACCTGCTCGAGCTGTCTGGCCAGTCCGTGGTCTTGATCTTGGTGTCTCAGTGATGCAGCGAGGGTCACATAAAGGAAAAATACTGATCCCAAAATAGAGGCCTAAAAACAGTGACATGGCGGGCAGTGCAGTCAAGGAAACCTCATGATGTGGAACATCTGGGTTTGTTGTCATAGCAGCAAGTGACCCTCTGAAATAATGAAGGCGCGGGCCACAGAGAACTGGTCCAGCTGGACCTCAGAGTTGGCCGAGAACAGGCCCTGGGGGATGGGGAGGGGGAGCAGTGCATTTGGAGGGGGGACTTCATCAGGCAGAGAGCAGCTGCCAAATGGTTAAGGGGCTGAGTCGTGCTCCAGAGACCGCACCCCACTTAACTGCACAGCTTCGGGTGTAAAAATATCCTGGGTGCAGGGAGAAGGGGCGGGGCGGGGCAACGGGGTGGGGCAAGCGGAGTGGGGCTTGGCCAGCTGTGGGCTCCAGCCTGTGAGCATAAACGCTCTCCTCTGGCCAGCTTCCTCTAGGGCCACAGGGGCGCGAGGCTGGGGTGGCTGCCTAGGTGGGGTTCCAATTCCCAAGTCCGGGCCACCTTCCACTTGGCTGAGCCATGGGTCTGAGTGGGTACAGTTTCTGAATCATGCGTGGGGTGCATCAGTCAGCGCAGTGTCAGAGGGAAACAGCACGTAAAAGGCAATCTCTCTTTGGCAGCCCGGAGCCCGTCACTGCATCTGTAGCACTGTCCATCTATTCGGTCAGATGCTGCCGCAGGTCTGGGATGACAGCGCTTTACCGGAAGTCATTGCAGAGCGCAGGGCTGAGCACAGGCAGCTCCCTGATGAGGTCAGAGGAGGATGTACTGGAGCGAACCTCTCAGTCCAGGGCAGGGGCTCTTCTGGGCCCTTCTGCAGCCAGGCTCAGGTTGCCCTTTCTCCCTACTTTATGGGCCCCTCTGCGGTCTCTCCACCCAGCAATCTAGGGTTACTGAGTCCTGCTTCCAGTCTGGTCTGTGTCATGCCCGGTGCAGGTCAAGCCACCTTGGCTTAGCACCTGGGTGAAGAAGAGGTCATTGTGTGGTCCTTAGGGCCAGCCAAATGTGGAGTCTGATAAAGTTCACATGAACAGGGCTGCTATGTCTGGTTGAGCAGGTTGTGCACTGCAAAACCTGAGTGGCACCTTTTGCAACAGATACTGGAGGTTTATCTTTATGATAACACACATCCAGCAAATGGAAACAAAGAGTATATCATTCTAACAAAATCAGCATATTACAACAGCTTCGGGATAAATCTTAAGGAAGGGGTGTGTTTTTCCAAAGATGGGCACCATCGCAAGCTTGTACACCAATCTGTGAATGAACGACAAGGGAACCGGCTCTCTGGATAGTGCACTACAGTTTCCAGACTCCTTGGGGTCACCCATGCAACAGAACCCTCTCTAGGGCAGCCCAGGGCCCGTCCCAGCCTCGTAACCCCCATGCTGCTTCTCCCCTTGCTGTCACACTCTGCCTGGGGGACTGTCCAGCTAGGCCTGGCTCCTATGCTCTGCTGCCCCCCAGGTAGACATCACTCCAGTCGTGGCCCCCAATCTAGCACAGCCTGCCTGCCACAACCGGCTTCTGCAGCCAGTCCCAGAGCCGGGGGAGCCTGCTCTGCCCGCCTTCCCCACCCCTGCCTCCTGCCTCTAGGGTTCTATCTCCTGACCTGTCTGCCTGCTGCCAACACAGTGATAGCCACATGCGGGCACGTGGGAAGTCCTTGCAGCCCCCAACATTCTGCTCCCTTAATTTGGGACACCCTTGCCCACCCAACACACCTCTTAGCTCCCTGCCCACCTCTCATCTCTTGGCCCCTGGGCAGCACCTTTCCTCAGAGCTCACAGGCTCCTGTGTGCCTCAAGTTTTGAGAATATTCTCGAATGTTCTCTATCGGGTATGTCTGGCACCACCTGGGGGCTGGGTCAGGCCTCGGGGCCACACCCCACGGGCTGCTCCTGGCGGGGCCCAGAAGGATGCAGTGGGCGAGACCTCAGTGTCCTCAGCCCCTCTGCACTGGCGGTGGACATTGTGGAGCCCCCACAGTCGCTGGAACAGGTCTCGGCAGAGAGAATACTGTTCCAATTTTCTGCTAAGGGGAAGAGCTAAATTCTTTTAACCATTTGTGGCTCTTCACCTTGACTCAAAGGCATGAAAATAAATGAAACTTCCCTCCTCTTTCCATAAGGAGCCCCACCCCCCTGCCCCAGATTACCAGGCGAGGTTCCATCCCATAAGTTGAGTCTGGTCCACCCACTGTGGCCTTCACTCAGGCCAGCTCGAGAGTCCAGCGGCGCCTCGGTCACTGCCTCCCCGCCCGTCTCCCTCTGCCCCTGCACCCTCCACCCCCGCCGCACGTGGTGACTGCCGGCAGGGAGCAGGCTGTTTCCTCTTCTGCCACAGTGATCCTGGGAAAGCCACCTCTCCGCCTTTAGCCTCAGTTTCCCCATCTGTGCAACAATACGGCCGATAGTCATCTCACTTGCCGCCACCGAACCAGCGCCATACCAAGTGGCTGCGACCACTCACGAGGCAAAATGCCCTTCCCTTCCCTGGGGACGGGGGGCCAGGAGCAAGGTCAGCGCTGCCCTGAAGCCGTCTTTCCACGGGCCACACTCCAGAGCCAGAGGGTTCACTCCCCTTCCTGCCTACCTGTCCTGTCTGAACCAGCCCACCGAGAGCGCACTCCCACTCCTGCCCTTGTCATGAGGCCCTGATGCCTCGCTCAAACCTAAGAGCACCTGCCTGCCCCTGTTTTCTGCCTGCCCATTCTCACCCTTCAATACCAGCTGGGGGTCACCCCCTCTGGGAAGTTCTCCCTGATCTTCCAGGTTCACCGAGGAGCCTCCCCCTCACACACATCTGAGCTCCCAGTATTCCAGAAGAATCACCTGCTATAGAGAGCAGCAGAGAGCAGCCAGGGGGCAGGCGAGACTCACAGGCTGCTTCAATCCTGAGTCGGGAGACTTCCAGGTGAACCGGGAGAGATTCCCGGGGTGGGGGTGGGGGGAACGGGAGGCTGAAGACCCCAGCCTGAGAAAAGAGCAGCCAAGGATGCTCCTGGCTGTTCAGCCTCAGAAGGCACGGCCCTCCAGTCCTTCCTGTGCCAGTGGGCCGCTGACGGAACATCAGTTATGCAAAGGTGCTGAGCGCTGGGGTGGGCGCCACGGCACAGGTGCAGGTGGAACCCAAGATCCCTTGTTGGAAGAAATTTAGAATGAACTGGAATGGGTACAGGGAGTGAGAAGAGGCGTGTGATTAAAGTGAGGATGGGCAGGGGCTTTTAACCAAGAGGGCAGAGTGAGGCTAGACCGGGCAGGTGGGATGCCAGGTCCAGCAGGTGGCAATCCCAGGGCACTTGGAGGCCATGCCACACACAGTGACCAGAGCAGAGAGCCAGTGCCTCCCTCAGCCCTTGGTCCTTTTCCCCAAGGGCCCCAGCAGATGCCAAAAGCAGGGGACGCAAGATCAGACAGCTTGGCAAGCACCCCAAAGCACCCACCTGTGATTTGGACTCTACAGCCCTTTGCAATTCTCAGAGGATGTTCTGAGGCTCCTTCTCAGAGAATTGTATCTGTCGTAGGTCTCAAAGATGCAGGACCAGCCAACCACCCCCTCATCAAAACAGGCCCTCAGGACATTCAAGTACCTGGCCAGAGGCCAGAGCATGCTCACCACTGAGTTGCTAGAAGCCAGTGCAAGGATGCTCCATCTGCCCACCCACCCTGCATGGCTCATTCATCCCCTCATTTAAGGGGGAGTGGGTGTGGGGAGGGTGGACGGGTGGGGAGGGGGAGAGTAACTGAGGCCGCAGAGGAACAGGAACTTCACCATGGTTATGAGCCCGGCAGCAGAGTCACGACAAGAACCCAACTCCCCTGAACCCTGGCTCTTCTGTGGACCCCCAGTGACGGCTCACAAGCTCTATGCTCTCTGACCAGGGAAATGATCACAGTGTGGACTTCGGCCTACTCACACAGCCCTCCCCCGCCAGCCGGGCAGGCTACGACGCAGTTCCCCCTTCAATTTATGCAAAGTCAGGTCCAGCTAGGTCCAGTGGGCCTAGCTTCACCGGCATATCCTTTCCGAAGGGGAAAGCCGGCGTGGCGTGGCCTCTTTCAACGCCCTTCATTATGTGTGAGGAGGAGACCGGTTTCACCCTGCTTGCGTGCCGGGGACAAGCGCCCAGGGCAGTCTGGCATGCCCCAGTGTGGAGGGCCAGGGGGCACCACCTTCCAAAGCTGACTGCCAAGCAGGCCTCTGCAGGCCCCTCAGCCGCTCCGGCTCCTCGCTTGCTAACTGGCCAAGTTCAGAGGCTCTAGCTGCCGGCAGATGCATGCTGCTTGGCCTTGCAGGATGCCTCAGGTGTCTTCCGGCCAACATTTCAAAAACTGGGAGATACCCAGTTTCTCCTAAAAACTCCGTTCTGGCATCGCTGGGCTGGCCTTCTACAGGGTGCCTGAGGGAGACACCCCGCAGTCTGTCCCTGAGTTCTCCGACCCAGAGCCAGCACCCGCAGCATCAGCCTGCTCCTGACCTGCCCCCAACAGAACTCCTCTGAACTCCTCCTGTGAGCCGGTGGGACTGGGAACACTGAGAAGGAAGGCTTGGCGGGGAGGGGCCGGCCAGCGAAGGTGGCAGCACCCTCCCTAGGTGCAGTTTCTCTGGCCACACCTCAGCTTCCAGGCAAAGCTTCCGCCCTGCCAATAACCAAAACAAAAGCAAACCCAGGGCATGACAACCAACAAATCCTCAGGCAGACCAGTAGAAGGAAAACAACTTACATCCGATACATAAACTTTCTTTACTTTTAAAAAAACCAACCCCCCCCCCCAATCCATCCCAGTTGATAACGGGAACATCATTTAAGCTTTCTGCATAAAGAAGGTAACTTCATTAGAAATAACACCGCACGCAAAATAAAACCAGATGATTTACTTTGACCAAATTCACTGGCAAGTTTCTTTAAAAGATCGTCAGGAGAGAACTGTCTGTAGTATCTGCTCCCCATGAAATTAACCTTATATGCCGACATTACAGACGCCCCAGGACCCCGGAGGGTGTCGAGGTTTGGGGTCAGTGGGGTCGGGGCTTGGAGCGGCAGCTTCAGGGAGGTTTGTCTGCACTGGGCCAGGATCCACCCGGCCATTAGCGTGGCCACGCAGCAGACAAGTTAACGACAAGGCTTAATGCTGCTCAGCAGGCTTTCACCGCACAAGGAGCTGCTTCTAATAAATTCCTCTTAAGTGGAATTAACTGCCTGTGTCCCTTAGGTCTACAGGGCCATAGAATCCTATTATCCTCTCCCCCCACCCCCAGTTTCAAATTAGAAACACATTAAGGTAAACACAGTTCCACGCATGCAAAGTCTTCAGTCATCAGGTTTCAAGCATCTGGAGTCGCAGGCAAGATCTTAGGGGACAGGCAGCCTCAAAGCAGCTGAAGTTCCCCTCCCACCTACCCCCCAGTGCTGACAAAGGGCTCTTGGGAAATGCCTGCAACCCTCCGGAGCACCACTCCGGGCATCACCGGCCCTGGGCAGTCTCCGCAGAGCTGCGGCCCTGGGCCCTTGCACAAACCCAGCGGTCACTTACACTGACTCCTGCCCTGTCGCAGACAGAGGGCTGGGCCATGCATGGCTACATCCACTCCACGGGTGGCCTCGGAAAATGTGGGCATAGCAATGCTGCCCACGCGGCTGCGGGGTATGGCAGGCCTGAAGCAGACTCCGGGGAAGGAGGGGGAGGAGAGTGGGTGAAACACGTACCGCCGCTTTCCGGTCCCCCCTTCTTTCCAGAAAACTCTGGATTCTATTTCCATTCATTTTTTCAGAGCTTACTCAGAGACACATCGCCAGCCAGCCGCAGCCCACTCTCCCGAACGCCCCGCCCGCGAAGCGACTCCGGAGCCGCCAGCGGGGGACCTGGACAGGGGTTTCCCGAGGCTCCCCGGCTCCCCACGCCGCGAGGAGTGACATCAGCGGCTCGCGTGGACGGCCATGCAGCGAGCCGGGCGGGCGTGCGCGGGAGTCGGCCTCGGGGTGCAAGCCACGCAGCACTAACCCTTCTTCAATTTATTCAGGCAGCCGGAGCTGCAGAAGGAGCGCACGGAGGCCGTCTCCCAGCAGCCGCGTCCCTTCATCCCCGCGGCGGGGCGGCCTCCGAGCCGCCGGGCGCTACATGGCGCCGGCCCCGAGGGTTTGCCCGGACGCGCGCGCAGCTCGGAGGGCCTCCCGGCGGAGGCGACGGGCGCTCGCGGGTCCCGGCGCCGCGTTACCACAATGCACCACTGCCGGCCGCCCGCCCGGTGCACGAGCCCGTTAACCCCGTCGCCTCCGCGGGAGCCGAGCGCTGCTCGAGCCGCGCCGCCGCCCCCTCCTCATCCCCCGGAGCGCGGCCTCCGCCTGCGCGTCGCCAGCGCTCCGGAGCGAACCCCCGCGGCGCTCCGGCCCTGGGCGCCGCCGGGCTCCCCATTTAAAGGTCACATTGGAATGCGAAAGTCCGAGCGAAGGTGCTCTCCCATACCTCCCCACCCCCGCAGCAGCAGGCTCGGCCTTCCTTGCTTTATTTCTAAGGGAGAGATGCCCTTGCGAGCCCAGGAGCACGCGGGAAATGGGGATGGCCCAGAGCCTGGCGCTGGTTCCAGGAAATCAGGGTCACCTCTGAGACCGAGTCTCAGCGCTTCTGAGGCAGCTGGTGCACCTGTGTCTGGCCACCTGCGGCCACCTGTCCACTGTCCCGCAGGAAGGCAACAGGCGGGGCCTCAGGGCGCCTGGTTCCCTGCACTGCTACCACGGGCTGCCGGCAAGTGGGACAACTGACATCCCTCCCCCCAGGGGCGCAGCGCGCCTGTCCGGCTGCCTGCAGGGCTTCTCTGTGGCTGTCGGTGGGCGTGCAACACCCAGCTGTCCAAAGCGCAGCTCCTAATGCCCCTGCCCCCAACCTGTGCCCCACCTTCCTTTAGCCCCTCCTGAGTGCAGCTCCTCGCCCTGGCATCCTCCCAGTTGCTCTGGGCAGAGACCTTGCTGGTATCCGTGCCTCCTCGTCACTTAGATCCCCCTCCAGACAACTCCACCCCAGAATGCAGCCAGGCTCTCCATCCCTTCCCGTCATGCCCACAGCCCCCACCAGGCCCCACACACCTTCGCCTGGTCAGGGGTCTCTTACAGAGCCTCTCAGAGTTTCCTCCGTTAATTCTGTTCCCATGCTCCCCCCTGCACCCCTTATGTGCTACACTTATTACAACAGCCCAAGTGACCGCTCCGGCCCTCTTCCTATGAGCCCCAGGTCACGCCCCGCCTTCCCCTCACTCTGCCCTGGCCACGCTGACATCTTGGCTTGAACAGAGTCTCTGCGAGGTAGTCCAGGCCTGCGGGACCCCACTCTGACCCCCACCCCCACCTCATCCTGCCTGTCTTGTCTGTCCCACTGAGCCACAGAATGAGCCCTGGGGCTGGGTTTTCAACATCATACCATCTGGGACAAAACACTCCCCAGCACCAGCCTCTCAGCCATCTCCCAACAGAATTTCTCAAATGTAATTTATTGAGACCAAATCAATCAATTTCCCCCAATTTAAAGGTGTTCAAATTTATAACAAAGCTCCTGTTGTAATAACATGTATTAGGCTCGGGAGAGGTGGTGCTGGGTCAATAATTCCCTTCTGGGCCTCTGAAACAACTGAATACTTCTTCCACTTAAGAGAATTAATCCCTAGCAATTGTGTTAGCCTCACTGGCCAGGAGATAGAAAGCATTTAACTATTCAGGGCCTTGGTGTTTGGGTTACAACAGGAAGAGCATAATAGTGATGCAAATGCTACCAGTGATGAAATAAATGGGGGGCAAGTGCCAAGCCCTGGTTGAACTGCCCCTGAATTTCCTCATTTGGCCCCTACAGAAGGGCCTTCTTTGGTAGGCCCCACACACATCCTCTTTCACAAATGAGCCAGTTAAGGCAAACTGACTGAAGTGACGTGACTTGCCCCATCATCAGGCTTAGAACCAGCCTGTTGTGGCTGCCCGGGAGGCCACATGCACTGTGGGGTCCCTTAAGCACGATGTTCATCCCCTTGTGAGGAAAAAGAGAAGGCAGAGAACAAAACACAGCCAGGGAGGAAACTAAAACTGTAAAGAGAAATACAAAATTAAAAATAAAAAATCTATCCCAAGGGTTTCAAGAGTCTTCATCATGAATGGATGTTGCACTTTGTCAAATGCCTTCTCTGCATCGATAGATATGATCATGTGGTTTTTGTCCTTCCTTTTGTTGATGTGTTGGATTACATTGATTGATTTTTGGATATTGAACCATCCTTGTGCCTCTGGGATGAACCCCACTTGGTCATGGTGTACTATCCCTTTGATGCATTGTTGGATTCTGTTGGCTAGTATTTTACTGAGGATTTTTGCATCAGTGTTCATTAGAGAGACTGGTCTATATTTATAGAAACATGGATGGAGCTAGAAGGAATTATACTCAGTGAAACAAGCTAGAAGGTAAGAGAAAAATTTCGGATGGCCTCGCTTTTAGGAGGAATGTGAAAAAACAACAATCACAACAAAAAATAAAAAGGAAGAAAACAAAACAAACAAACAAACAAAAAACGAGAAAGCGAAAGGAAATGGGCAATCATAACCAAAAACAACCAATCAATCAGATACAAGCTCAACAAGATCAAAAGATCAAAGATAAACCCGAGGGACCAAGGGAGTGGGCGGAGGGAGGGGAGGGCAAAGACAGTGATGAGGCATAAAGAGCACAAGGGACTGAGGCAAGGGTGCACTGGTGAAAATGGTGGTGGGAACCCACTGGGGAATACAAACGATGTCAAATACAATTAAATATAATAAAAAAAAAAAGAAAAGAAAAATAAAAAATCATGCAGTCCTGCTAAGGCAACACGTTTCTCCTCTCCATATAAAGATTTTACACTTTTGGTCGTGAGAAACGATGACCAGATTCTGCTCATACCTAAAATCTACAAGCCGAGACCCTGCGGCTTACCAGGTACCTGATGATGCTGGTTCTGGGGAGTCTCAGCAGACCCAGCAGTGAGAAAGACAAGAGACCTGACAGGTGGTTCTGCAGCTGCCCTGAGCCCCGTGACAAGTCTCCCTTCCACTGATGGGAAACTGAACCCCAGCGCTGATCCTGTCTCCCCATACACACCCTGCCTGACGCTGTCTCCTCCACAGCCCCAGCTGGACAGCCCCCAGTGTCCTAACTGTGACCTCCTAAAACCAGGGACACTAATTCTGCAATTCTCCTGGGATCACCCCGATACCCTGCACGGACTCCTGGAGGCAGCTGCAGTCTGCCTTCTAAACGCCTGTCTCACCACATCGTGACCAGTGTGGCCAGGGCCTCCCTGATGGCGCAGGGGGTTGAGCGCCACACTGTGGGGCTTTTGCAGCCACTGCAGAGAGAGCTCGATCCCCAGCCAGGGGCAGCAGACCTCTCCTGCCTCGCCTGCTGCTCCCCTCAGCAGTGTGTTTCTGTCAATCAGCCTGTTCTGCTCCCCACTCTGTCTCTGGTGAGTCCTCTCACCCCCCGCGCCTCTGGCTTGTACCCCAGCTCTTGTACACATAAATTAAAAAAAAATAGACTAATGTGGTCACTTCAAAGTCAAAGGTGTTACTTCTTTAGTCACACCCACCTGGGCTGCTGATGCTACAATAGCCCCTAGAGGCCGGCCTCCCCACTTCCACTGGTTTCTAGAACACTGCTGATCAGACTGTGTTATCGGCATGTTCCCTCTTTTGCTCCATAATATGACATGCACACTCAACTAAAATGCGCAGGTGTGTGTGAATGATGGGGTGGGTGTATTGGCTGAGCATCCCAGTACCGAAGGCAACAGAGAAGCCAGGGGAGAGGGGGCAGGGCAGGGCAGTTCTCCATACCTGCACTCCAGTGCATCCACACCCTCAGCCCACAGGTGCCCGAGGAGCCCTCTGGGACTCATCACAAGTGAACAGTGGGAAAGGAGCACAAATCCCTGCATGCAATGCCACGTGTTGCGAAAACCGAGACACCACCTAAGAGTCTCACAGCGGGCGAATGTTTATTTCACCAGATGATGGAGTTTGAGGGAGCCGCTTAAACTACCTGCCACTGACAGGTGGACTGTAGAAATAAAGATCTGCTTAAAAACAGAATGCCGGAGTCTCCCTGGTGGCGCAAGGGGTTGTGTGCTGTACTGTGGGGCTTCCGCAGCCTCTGTAGCGTGAGTTTGATCCCCAGCCAGGGAGGGGACCCACACGGTGCAGCAGACCTCTCCTGCCTTGCCCGCTGCTCCCCTCAGCAGTGTATTTCAGTGGATCTGCCTGTTCTGCTCCCCACTCTGTCTATGTCTGGTGCGTCCTCTCACACCCCATGCCTCTGGCCTATACCCCAGCTCTTAGATGCATAAATAAATAAATCTTTAAAAAGAAAAACCAGAATGCCAAGGGGAAAAAGTCAAGTCATGCAATATATTTATAACTGTCTGAAGATGATGCATAGACAGAAATGTTAACGATAGATAGGATCACGATGAATTTGCTTGAATTGCTCTTGGGATGCCCTGGGCTTCTTTTCTGCCCAAGATCTAGGGTGGCCTGCTGTGGGTCCCTACTAATTTGGCTCTCTTCCACACCAGATAGTGAAGTCCTTGAGGGCAGAGACTATGACCTTTTCTCACTATTCTCAGTCTATAGTGTGACCCAGCCCATGGCAGGTGCGCGCTAAATGAATGGGGATGGGAACAAACAGATCCAATTAATCAGCCAAACTGCTTGATGAACAACATTCGTCAGGAGCCCTGCGTGGTCCAGCCAACACACTCACGGCTTCTTACCTTCCCACGCCTTCCACTGCGCCCTTGCCTAGCCCCCAACCCACTACACAGCCCCTTCCACTCTGTACTTCTGCTCTTGACCGGAGCTTGATAGAACCTCAAAGAGTTGAGCACAGGGCTGGGAGCACTACAGCGGCAAGATCGACCGTGGCTTCCTGACCTGAGTTGGTCATAATCTTCAGCCACTGTGGGACTTAGGGGACTAGGGGACTAGGAGACTTAGGGAGCAGACTCAGGCTCATCACTAATGAGGGGCTAGGGCTACGGAGAACAGGCACTGACCTTTTCTGTGTTCTCTGGAGAATCGAGTTCTCCAAGGGGCTGTTGCGTACAAGTCCCTTATGGGGTATCTTAAGAACGAGCCCTTTTAAACAGCAGTGTTCTAAAAATAGCTCTGCATAGATGCTAACTGCCGTCATCATTAATAAATGATTCTGCACTGAAGCCAAAGAATTAATTTGAGAGCAATTTATGATAATGTGTTGCTAGGCAATTAAAATAAACTTCCGAGGGGGAAAAATGTCAACTTAACATTATTTCAGTTCAGAAAAATGGAATACAGTAGGGTGGGGGGGGGGAGGAACACATCATTTGAATCAGTTTTAAAAGGCAAAAGTGAGATAAACTGTAGGGATGATGCCTAAGCTTGACTCTGCCTGCATGTGCCCTGTGCTTCTAGAAGCAGCAGAAGAGGTAATGGTCACCTCTGAGAGCTGAGCCCGGCCGGCTTTGCTGGGGATCTAGGGTAGCCTGCCTCAGGCTCAGATTATTTGGAGGACCCTGTGAAGAACGGATCAGATCCCACCAGGCAGGCAGCTCTGAGGATACTGGCCTCTCAGTCCCTCTGCTACAAGGGCTGGTCAGCCCAACTGGTCCCATGTCATCATTTATGTTAGCTATTGGCCAAGACCTATCGCTTGTTGAAGTCTAAATATCACTTTTGCTAACAAATCCCCAGAGACAAAGAACTGGTTTTACTTCCGAAGAATTACCATTCATTTGTTTAGTCTTTAATTGTTCCCTTTAAAAAAAAAAGTGACAGGGCCCTCTCTGGTGGCACAAGAGGTTGAGGTGCAGAACCATGAAGGTATTTGCAGCCCTGGCAGCATGAGTTCGATCCCTGGCCAGGGAGGGGACCCACATGGCACAGCAGACCTCTCCTGCCTTGCCTGCTGCTTCCCTCAACAGTGTATTTCATTGGATCTGTCTGTTCTGCTCCCCACTCTGTCTCTGGTGAATCCTTTCACCTCCCCCCATATCTGTACCCCATTATTTGTATGCATAAATAAATCCTTTTTTTAAAAGTGACAACGAAAGGAATTAAAAATACAAATCTATTGCAGACTGTCCCTCCTCCTCTATAGTTTATTCAAGAAGTACAAATTAAAGCAGTCTTAAGGCGGGTATCCTTTTAAGCATATCAAAATGTTCAAAATGTATTTAATTATTAATACCTAATGCCAGTAAATTCCGGTGAAGCTCCATGCCTGCTCATTTATTGTTGGTGGCATAAAACATCCATATACTCATTCCTTAAAGTGATATCATAGCTTATCAAACCATCGTAATGCCTCTGCCCTTAATTCACTAATCCAGCTCCTGGGGCTTTTTCCTCAGGAGGTAATTCAAGAGAATCAAAAAGCTTTTTAGTACAAAGGCACTTATTACATCATTATCATGGCACAAATGGGAAACCCAAATGCTCAATAGTTGGTGAGTGATTCAAAATACTAGAGTGCATCAACTCTGGAATATTACGTAGCCATTAAAAGCAGTGCTGTGAGGATAGGGAAATTAGCTATAACGTGGGGTAAAAATTCAGAGCATGAAATGCCAGGTTTAATATGATGCAAAGACATGAAATCCAAGTGTATGGGTGCAGTGGGGGTGGGGTGGGAGGTGGAATGGAAGGTAATGTGCAAAAATCAAAGAGTTTTGTGAGAGTGTGAGATTACTAGGGAGTTTCTTGTATTTCAAATGCTTTTTACCTTATCATGCAATCTTGCCACAATGACAACAAAAACTGAGCAAGCAACATTCAGACAACTGAATTATTTGAAACCCTTCCCGAAATGACAAAAGAAGGCAAAAAGAGTCAGCCGGGAGTAAGTGCCCTGCTCAGAGAGAGTGAGTTATGAGGCCACAGGAAGATGGCAGGGACACAGGCCAGGGACCAGTGAGCAGGAAGTCAGGCACCTTGGGGAGGCCTGGGCTTGGGGTCAAGTGCATGGGCCTGAGCTCAGAGGCGCAAGCCACGTACTGAGTGACTTGAAGCAAACACAGAAATCTCTCTGAGCCTCACTTCCCCGACTCCCATCCCGACAAAGCGTGACCTCCCAGGTACAGGCTGAACTGTGCCTTTCCCCCAGATTCCTGTGTTGAAGATCAACTCTGCAGAGGGCCTCCAGAGAGGTAACTAAGGTAACATGAGGTCCTATAGGTGGGCCCTAACCCAACATGACTGCTCTCCTTGAAAGTAGAGAGTGGACACAGACAACACACAGTCGGAGGCACATCCATGAGAGGACACACGTTGTGGCCAACAACTACAAGACAAGGAGAAAGGCTCCAAGGAAACCAAGCCTGCCGATACCCTGATCCTGGCCTGTAGGTCTCCAGAAATGTGAGAAAATACATCTGGATCGCGAGAGTCACCTAGTCTGCAGCGTCTTGTATGGCAGCCCCGGTGAATTAATGCAGGGCCCTTTGTGGAGCCGTATGACGTCACTGGCATGGGCAGGTGCTCAGTAACACCTGGGACAGTGAGCGACATCAGGGTGGGACAGCTAAGGACCACTGGCCCAGGCCTATGTTGGGAGAGGGAATCTCAGTGTCCATGGAAGAACGCTGAGCGGTGACGTTCAGAGTGGCTATGAGGCCCTGCCAATGGCAGCTTCTCTTGTGGCTCTCAGGGCAGCAAGGAGGGGTGAGTCTGTTATCCAGCTGGCAAAACTGAAGTTCAGTGACGCTGGTTTTTGTTCAAAGCACAGGCTGGAGAAGGGTTAAGAATGCAACACTTGGGGCCTCCCTGGTGGCGCAGTGGGTTAAGCAACGCACTATGAAGCAAACCGCAGCCACTGCAGCATGAGTTCGATCCCTGCTGCCGGCCAGGGAGGGGACCCACATGGCGTAGCAGACCTCTCCTGCCTCGCCCGCTGCTCCCCTCAGCAGTGTGTTTCAGTCAGTCTGCCTGTTCTGCATCCTGCTCTGTCTGGTGAATCCTCTTACCTCCTGTGACTCTGGCCTGTACCCCAGCTCTTGTATGCATAAATAAATAAATCTTTAAAAAAAAAAAAAAGAATGCAACACTTGCGGCCTCCCCGGTGGCGCGCAATGGGTTAAGCAACACACTATGAAGCAAACCGCAGCCACTGCAGCACGAGTTGGATCCCTGCCCCCCCCCCCCAGGGAGGGGACCCACATGGCACAGCAGACCTCTCCTGCCTGGCCCGCTGCTCCCCTCAGCAGTGTATTTCAGTCAGTCTGCCTGTTCTGTTCCCCTCTCTGTTTCTGTTCACTCCTGTCACCCCCGCACCTCTGGCCTGTACCCAGTTATTGCATGCATAAATAAAATAGACCTTTAAAAAAAGAATGCAACACTTTAGAAAAGCAGCTAAAATTATGAAGGAGCACAGTCTTTTACTACACTACTAAATTATGCAGGAAGATTCCTGGAGTTAGTCTTTAAATTATGAAAGCTGTTACATAAAGGATGGTTCCTATACTTTCTTATTTTTGTTTGGGGGGAAGTTTCTTTTGGATTAAATCTGATGTTTTCTAATCCTGAAAATTTTCCTAAAGATCACTGCTGGTATAGCTTTCATTTTATGCCCTAATAACCTTTGCCTATATTGTGAATGCCTTTCATTTATAATTTGCTTACCCTGTTGACTTCGTTTTTGGAATTAACCAATTAAGGGCATATGTGTTGTGTGTGCATCTGTCTATCACAGTGTAACATTAACACTGTGTAACATGCCCCCAGGTTTGTGTTAACCTCATTGTAAAAAATCTCATTTCCTCCCCTAGGAGGAATATAAGGGAACCAAATAAGGATCAAGATAAGGAATAAGAACAACAACAATAATAATAACAACAATAAAGACACAAAAAGCAAAAATGAAAAGAGAAGGACAAACTGGGGACACTTGGTGGGGAGGGAAGAGGGGAAGAGTTGAGGGCAGATGGGAGCACGGGGGACCGAGGTGATGGTGACTGGTGAGATGGTGATGGGGAATACATGGGGATTACAATTGATGGCAAGTATATGTAAATTTTAAAAAAAATTTATATATAAAAAAATAAAAAAATCTTAAATTGAATTTCAATTTGAGGCAGCAGAGGATATATTCTTAATAACCTAAAGGAAATTAGTATATCTTATATCTGTGTGTGTGTGTGTGTGTGTGTGTGTGTGAGAGAGAGAGAGAGAGAGAGAGAGAGCACAGATTATTTAACTTTTAGTGTCAGTTTTCTCTTAAGACATCTGTTCACTCTAAAATCAGTGAATGACATTCCAGTGTATCTCACACTCCTGATGTGTACATACTAAGCACTTGCTGTAGGATGCCCAGTAAAACACTGAGTATAGGGCATGTCTGCATAGCCTCTGTTTAAGTCTGACATTTACTGGGGAAACTCATTTGCTGTTAATGTTTAATGGAATTTGGAAGAAGGGTATGACCCGTCAATTGCTATGGCATTAGAGCTCTGAAGATTCCAACTTGTTATTCTGCTGTGTATTTGCATAGCTATTAGGATGGAAAATTTAATTACCTTCCTTTATGTCCTATAAAATGATGGTTACATATGCATCCTTTGCTCAAAATTACTTTTGGGAAGTAACTTTCCTGCAATGACTGTTTTTGAGCATTAACACAAAATTTAGTGTTTACTTTGCATACTGTTTTGTACTATCCTTCATTAGAAAAGGAACTGGGTATTTACTAACTAACTCACTTGCCTTTGTAAATCAATGCTGTTCTAATGCACTAAACTGAATATGAGAAAGGGGATTATCTTAGTGTATAGTTTGAATTTCTTTTTTTTTTGCATAAAAGAACTGGGGTGTAGGCCACAGGTTTCGGGGGTTAGAGGATTCACCAGAGACAGAATGGGAGCAGAATATGCAGATCAACTGAAATACACTGCTGAGGGGAGCAGCGGGCAAGACAGGAGAGGTCTACAGCACCATGTGAGTCAGCTCCCTGGCCAGGGATCACACTCAGGCCATAGCAATGATAGTCCCAGAGTTTAAATTTTATAATATTCTTATGTAGCAGTTTGACAGCGGAAACAATGTTCTATGTAGAAAACTATGAAACTTCACTGCCAGTGGAAACGCAAACTGGTCCAACCACTATGGAAAGCTGTATGGTGGTTCCTCAGTCTACTAAAAATGGAGCTACCATATGACCCAGCAATTCAACTCCTAGGGATCTTACCCAAGGACACAGAAACATAAATTCAAAAGAATATCTATACCCCTGTTTATTGCAGGGGTTTAGTGTTTATTACAGCACTGTTTATAATAGGTTAAGACTTGGAAATCACCCAAATGCCCAAAAATAGATGACTGGCTCAAGAAGATGTGGTCTATACACACAACGGAATACTACTCAGCAATCAAAAAAGATAAACAAATGTATTTGCAGCAACATGGATGGAGCTCAGTGAAAGAAGTCAGAAGGAAAAAGAAAAAATACTGGATGGTTTTGCTTATAGGAAGAATATAGGGGATCAAGGGAAAAAAATAACAACGGTAGCAGCAACCAAAGGGAAAAAAATACAACAGAACAAAACAAACAGACAACTACAAGTTAGAGACTGTCTGCAGAGGAGGGGGAGGGAAAGGGATCAAAACAAGGGCGAGAAGAGCACAAGGTGGTGGTTCATGGGTGAATTGGTGGTAGAAATTCTATGGAACTACACTGGAGAAAAGAAAGAAAATATTGTAAAAGAAAATAATTAAAAAATTTAAAAACCCACACAGAAAAAGAGAAAACTATGAAACTTCAAATGGGAACAAATAAAATGTTAAGTACCTAAGAAAACTATGTTTGCAATCAAAATAAAGGTGATTTTAAAAGTAAAAAAAAAAAAAAGTGACACTTTAAAACTCCAAGCTCCAGTTTCTCCTCACTACTGAAAAAGAAGCCCTGAGTGATAGATTTACAACACAGATGTTTGGAAGTACCGTAGTACCACAGCCACCATAAAAGATAAGTAACAGAGAGAACACTTGCAAAATACTTGACTAACAACAGAGAAATAACCATAACTTAGAATGAGCGCCTATAAAACAACATAAAAAATCCCACACAGGGCCTCCCCTGGTGGAGCAGTGGGTTAAGCAACGCACTACGAAGCGGATCGCAGCCACTGCAGCACGAGTTCGATCCCTGCTGCCGGCCAGGGGGAGGACCCACATGGTGTGGCAGACCTCTCCTGCTGTGCCCGCTGCTCCCCTC
>JAGFMF010011483.1:1674196-1688461 GCA_019455555.1 Galemys pyrenaicus | reverse complement strand
TGCTCCCCGCTCTCTGTGGTGAATCCTCTCACCCCCCTACACCTCTGGCCTGTACCCCAGTGCTTGTATGCATAAATAAATAAATCTAAAAAAAAAAAATCCCACACATTTCTAAACAGTAAAATGGCAATGGATATGAATAGACAAGTCGCGAAATGCATGTGATTGGGGGTAAACAGATACAAGAACACTCAGTCTCACTGGTAATAAGAAATTTACAAAACAGAACAAGGACATATTTACCCATTAGAGTAACAAAGAGTGAAAAGGATGGGATACCCTCTGCTGGCAATCTCCATGTGTGCATTCTTTGGGGCTGACAATTTAACAGTGACTTGATATTTAGCATGTATATGCTCTTGCAATCTAGCAATTCCACTCCCAGGAAGAGCTTACACCCATGCACAAAGAAACACATAAAAGAAGGTTCACCACCGCACTCTTTGGAATAGTACTAAAATGTAAAGAACCGATCTCCATCAGGAGGGAAATGATTCAATACATTTTGATCCACCATGAAATTGTATGCAGTTACTTTAAAAATCGGACTGGTCTAGTGACGTGTAAATGTCTCTACAGTCCATTGATAAAGGAAGAAGCAAGCTACTTCTCAATATGCATGACAATCTCATTTATACACGTGAGGGTATGTGTGCAAGTCTAGGTGGAGAGATCTGGAAAAGCAGCACTGTCAGTAAAACAAGTTTGTATCTCTCTTGGGTGATAAGTAATGGGACAGAGGGAGATGATGAAAAGTGACCAAATTTTGTTACATATTTTAGATTCACTGGACTATTTTATAACCTTTTGTTTCCTAAATAAAACAGCACATTGCAAATAGTAAGGATGTGCTAGAATCAATCCCTGCTGGTGTTGCAACCTATGAGATCCTACCAAAGACTCGAGCGGGGAAAGAAAGGTCAGGTACGAAGGAAGGTGCACAACAGGTGAGCCTGGGTGCAGGAGAGCCCAGGAGTCACGTCAGAGAAGCCACCGCATCACACACACAGACCGACCTGGCAGGCAGCAATCAGACAGGGGCTGGATCATTTGGCGCACCCGTGGCACAAGCCCCAAGAGGCGGAGGAGCAGAGCCGCCCATGGTGACGGGCCCTGCAAAGAAGGGACACAGACACAGCCAGATGTAGGGGGCAGGAGGCTGACACCTCTCGCCCTTCCAGGCCGCAGGTCTCACTCCACCCTCGGTCACCAGGCTGCAGGCAGATGCTCACAGCCATGCACACCGGTGACCACGAGAATAACAGCTGTGGCTTGGGGGTGGGGGTGGGGGGTGGGCAGACATTCACCTGTGCTCACCTCCCAGGTCTGCTCTAAGTTGCATTGTCCAGAGAAACCTGGGGAGGGGGGTGCAGAAGAGAGGAGAGGGTTTCCCAGGCGAGTGTAGACAGAAGACGCAGGGAAAGACAAGAAGCAACAGGCACACTCCCACTCAGAGGGGTCTCCCCAAGTTCATGCAGGGGCTCCCTGTGATGCCTCCTTTGGGGCCTTACTGTTATTATATGAGGCCTGAGTCCCACAGTGCTCCTCTGAAAGCCCCTGCTTCCTGACCCTGTTGCCATGCCCCCAAATCCTCCAATCTCCTCGGTCCTTGCTCCCAGGCAGGAAGGAGTCAGTCATCACCCATGTTGGGGCCCAAGTAGTGTCCCCACACCCACGGCAACCTGTCCTAGCTCCTGTTCACAGTTCCCGTCTGCACCATCAGCCTAGTTCTCCTTGCCCAGTTCTCGGCCTCCACCACGCCTGGATGCTCCCCAGCAGGCCACCACCTCCCCCACTTTCCCCCCAGCCTGCTCCACCCAAACCCAGCATCTCTCCTCTGCTTCTCACAGCAACCGTCTCCTCCAGAAAACTTCATCTGTGCCCAGGCACTGGCCTGGAGACCTGAGGGTCACTGCCCTCTCCTTGAACCCCTACAAACACCGAATTTCCAAGTTCTGGTATTGCTAACTTCAAAACAGTTTGCAAATCCATATGCTCTTCTCCACCTGGGGGGTGAGCCACCCCCATCCCCTCGCTCATTTCTAAGTTCTCGGACTCCACATTTACCTGTTCTAATCCATCCTTAGTGCCACCATGGGGATAACTTACTAAAAATAGTCATCTGTTCCCTGTCACTTCCCCTGCATTGCCTCCTCATATCTACAGCAGCAAGTTCAAGTTCAGGCTCCTGGGCAAACTGCAGCCCACCAGTGGCTAAGCCTTGTGGGCCTCAGCACTCTCCACTGTCCCCTCCCTCCCGTGCCTTTTTGCTCACCTGGCCTGAGATACCTGCCTTTCTTTCCCATGGCATTGCCTCATCTCTGGACTCAGGAGTAGGCACCCCTTCCCTAAGGGAACCTTACCTGACAGGTGTCGCCCCAAGGAGGGAATTAAAGGTTCCTCAGAGGAGGGCCCTGCCTGGGGGTTCTCACTGCACCCTCACACATCTCTGCTGCATTCACCACATTGACTCAGGATCTTCTCTGCCTCCCTGCAAAACGCCAGCACTTGCAGGCTGGGAAGGGCTACCACAAACTGCACCCAACAACAGAAATGTACTCCTACGGTTCTGAAGGCTGGAAGTCCCCAGGGAAGGTGTGACTCGGCCAGGCTCCCTCTGACGGCCGTGGCAGGCACCTTTGCTTGTCTCTCCCAGCTTCCAGCCAGGAGTACTCCGGCTCGTGCAGCACAACTCCATCCTGGGTCTTCACCAGACCTTCCCCTCTGTGCGTCCCTGGCCCCCTCACGACCTCATCATAATCTGGAAACATCCAAAGACCCTATTTCCAAAGAAAGTCCCAGTCACAGGGAATGAAGGTCAGGACATCCACAGATGTTTTGTGGGGAGAAAATGCAACCCCAAACACTCCCTTTAGCATTACTGGTGCCAAGCACTGAACCTGACCAGCGGTGACCATCGGTGCTCACTGTGGATGGCTGACTGAGCGAGGGTGCCTGGGGTCCGGGCGGGGAAGGAAAAGTCCAAGGAGTAAAGCAGTTTGGAGGCGGCAATGCTGGGGCTGGTCCTGGAAGGAGGGAGAGAGGGGAAGAGGCATGGGAGAGCAGGACGTGCAGCTGTGCGAGGCTCTGGCTACGTCCTGCAGCTCAGAGAACTGGGTTAACCCACAGGAAGGCTTTCCATGCTGAGCTGAGGCATCTTCCCTCAGGCTGGTGGCAGCAGGGAGCCCGGGAAGGTTCTCTAGGACAGCAATGACAAGAGCAGAACTGGCGTTACCGAGAGATGAATCTGCTTGAGGCGTGCAGCAGGGGCAAGGCTAAATAGCTCACCCAATACAGGGAGGCAGCTGGGTCAAACGATATTGCAAAAAGTCAGTCGATGATGAGAAACCGAAACCGGGCAGTGGCAGCACGCCTGGGGGAAGGAACAGAATCCAGAGAAAATGTGGGATGAAAATGGACAGGGCCCGGCCTTAGGGAGCAAGGAGAGGAAGGAGCTGAGCCTTTGGGGGTGGGGGAGGTGGGGGGGTTTGGGGAGGGGGACGTAAGAAGATGGGGCCAGTAGCTGAATGGCAGCCCGGGGAGGCAGCGTGCCCGGAGGAGCTGTGATGGGTCTAGCGTCATGAAATGCTGTTCAATTAAAAGAGCAGGCTCGCGGGTGCTCTCGTTTAGCACCCACTGAGGCGGGCTGTGCGTGCAGAGCGCTAGAAGAGAGCCACAGGCTTCGCAAATAACACAAGTTCATGGGCAACAAGCAGTCCTCTTTATACAGATGCCTGGGACCCAGACTGCTATCAGCAGGTGTTTTTGAGGAAAGGTCTCAAGCCAAGGAACAAGACACACAACCTTTAAATGACATCACCCGGGGGAACAGAAATCAATGCGACCTGTAAATGACAACCATGTGCCTGCAGGGGCCAGAGGGAGCTGCTTCCCAGGCAGGGGAGCCAGGGGAGGGGGAGCTGTCCACCTTCGGGGCATCTCTAGATCCACAGAAGGCCCTGGACTTAGGAAACCCTTACAGACACCCCAGAGAGTCACTGCTAGCACCGAGCATCAGGGCGTCCTTGCCCTGGGGGAAGAAGTAGAGGAAAGAAATGAAGACCCTTCTCTCCCCACTTCGTGGACGGGTCATTCCCCCTCTCTGAGTCACAGGCTCTTCATACGATGAGACCTTGGCCTTGTTGACTCCCAAGGCCCTTCCGCCTTCCAGCTCTGCCTAGCACTGTGGCCGCTGTGCCTATGGCAGGATCACAAGACCCGGGTGGAGACGGCATGAGCTGGCAGGCCAGGAAAAGCAAGCCCGGGACACGAACTCCTCCCCGTGTGTCTCTGCCTGCCCGGATTTGGGTTCCCACGTCGTCTCATTTAGCCTCTCTGAGCGTCAGTTTTAGCTCTTGTGAAAAGGAGCGTGTAACACCTGGGTGGCGTGTGAACTCTCGGCGCAGGACTGCAGGTCTCAGTGGTATCTATCTCTGCTGTCTCTTGCCATCATCTACCTGCTACCTAACTCCTGTGTCTTCCTTCTGCCACTCAGCAATGCTGCTGCATCTCAGTTCAGGAGGGAGCACCGGACGGCGAGCCTGGAGTTAGGGGGACTGTGTGCTGCTCCCCCTTTCTGTTCCATCAGCTCGTGTGTGAGGCTCGCCCTTGTGCTGGAGCAGCAGGTGCTGCAGCCCGACCCTGGGCACCCGTGATTAACCTCTCTGAGCCTCAGTTTTCTTCATACAGTGGGGGTGGTGATGGTTCTTATCACACCGGCTTGTGATGATCGAGTTACCCCTGGAAAACCTGGCCAGAAGAGAGCTCCCCACCCCCACCGCCCCCCGTGTTAGCTGCTATGGACGGGGAACATGGGACATACGCAGGAGGAGAAGACCTACATGGTCGGAGGGAATCCCAGTATAAGAGGGAGGAAAACTAGGAGTAATAGCGGCAGTCTCCTCCCCCAGTAAAACCTCCCCTGCCACAAATCCTTTCCCGGGAGGGGTTGCTCTGGCCAGAGACCCCTCATGGCCTCTGACAATTAGGTCTCAGTCCTGCTGGGGGAACAGTCTCCCCTTGTCCTTTTGCCCAAGCCACACCCTGGCAGGCAGGGACCCCAACTTGGGAACACCACTCTAGCCTGGCCAGGCTAATATAAGGCAAACTACTGAGTCTTTTTTAGCCCACATGAGTATCAACACTAACATGTGGGAATTTGGCCTCAGCATGCTTATTACATTCCTCCAATAACCAGTGGAGGCACACAGTGGTAGAGACGTTTAAGGAACGCTGAACACCTACAGCGCTGGCTAAGAGCTTACAACCCAGACAGGACAGGCATTACGTTCTTAACTGTACTAATGATATAATGAGGCTCTGACAGGCTAGATGAAGCCTTAATGGGAATTCAAACCCAGGTCTCCTGTTTCACGCCTTTACCTAACACAGCTGTTGCCACCACCCTTAACACTGTTCTAACAGGAACCCAGGATGGATTGCTTTCGTCAAAATGAAATCTGTCCTATTGCTAAATATTCATCACAATATCTTTATTTTCTGTTTCCATCTTGAGGGGGAAAAAAAAATCCCAAAAGGTTTTGTTCACATTTTTCACACCCCTTTTATAACTGTGCCTAGATGCAAACTTGCGTGTGATACCACCAGCGCAGGACTTCTGAATAGATACCGTGAGCTAGATCTAGGGCTCCGTTATCAGCTTAGGCCGACTCCCAAATGCGATCTTGGTTACAGAGGTGAACTCGAGTCCACCTTAATTATTGAGTAGGTTTTAAGTTGCTCAGACTATGAATAAAAATAGGTAGCCTGATGACAGTACAGGCCTGGAACATGTTAAAAATATACACACATATACATACCGCAACTTGATCTAGTTGCGGAAAACTTTGGGGCTATAAATATATTTTCACAACAAATAGGCAAACCTCAAATACATTGTTATCCCAAAACAAAAGCAACGCCTGCTGCTTAGCTGTCTTGCTCCGCTGTCATTCCGCCTTCTGGACTTCACATTTTAATGAAGCAAACCAGGAAGGACGTCAAAGTACAATTAAGAGTCAGCCATCCTTTCACACAGTTACTTTCAAAGAGGTTCAATCACCTGACCAGAACACAAAGTGTTTATATGGTAGGTCAAAAGCTTACCTACCTAACACAAAAATACTTTTAGATAGAATAACCTAAGTCAAGCTTATGTCAGGTGTGCAGTTATGATACTTTCCCTCTCCATAGAATACTAGGTGACAGACAAATGGCACCTGGGTACCAAGTGGTCTGCTTTACACAAGTAATGCTGGCACATTCTTGGCATGCATTTCCGTCAGCACTGCAGCACCATTGCAGCACACACTGACCCTAAAACGAGCGCACCAGCTCACATATCTTCCCCTCTGTCAATTCATCGGTACCATCAGGCACTCAGTGACCAAGGAAACTGCCCAGCAGTCATTCCTGAAGCAAACAGCTTAGGCTAGACAGACGGAACAAAACACAGACCCCAGCCCTCCAGGATGAGTCTGTCAGATTCAGAAGCTTCACTGATAGCTATCAAGTTAGACCAGGAGCCTCGCATGGCTTGGAATCCAGCACAAGGGCTCTGAAGGGTGGTCCCTTTACCTCCACTTCTCAACTACCCGTTTACCTCCCCCAACACCCCAGAAGTCTAGGTAGTACAGCCCCACCCCTGACGGCCCACCCATCAGGTTTTAGGAGTCAAGAGGTCTGTCTGTCTGACCTTGCCAGGTGATGGAGATGGGAACGGAATGCTGGTAGACTCGAAGGCAGAGATGACCCATCAAGTTTAAACACATCTCCCCATTCAGCAGATGGCTCAAGGCAGCAGGGGCCAGTCTGGGGGACCAAAGAGGCCCAAGGCTCCTCTCACTGGGTTGTTGCTCAGGTGACCCCAAACTGCTTACTCAGAGGTCCAGGCCAGCTGGAGAAAGGCTTTTCCTGTGACAGGCACCACCGGAGTTTAAACTCCCCTTTGCGTGCTGGGAAAACACACACACAGACACACACGCACACGCACACACACACACAGAGGCAAGGGGTGCCTGTTCCGAGCTCTTCTGCCTGAGTCCAGCTCACTCACAACAGCTGGTGCACTGAAGTGACCATCGCCCTGGAGACCCGGTGGTGGCCGCTCGGTGCCTAAGCAGGAAAAGGGCTTCACCTCTCACTTGCGAGCCCAGCGAAGGCTTGGGCTTACCATACCTGCTGAAAGATGGCTGGCCTCTGGGCTGAATTCCAGGAGTTGGGCTGCCCAGGGCCGTTTCCCTACACAGAGAGAAGGTATCGCCGGAGACACCACGCCAGTGCCATGCAAAGGGCTGCGTCTAGGGCGGGAGGAGAACATGCCTCGTGACTGTCCTCAGACTTCTGGTTAAATAAACCCTTTGTTCCCTGGCTCGTGAGGGCAGAGGGGCCTGCCCTCCATCCCAGGACAAGGAAGTACCAGGGCAGAGATCTGAGCCCTGAGCCCTGAGCCCTGCCCGCTGCTCAATGTCTGAGCTGCTCAAGAAATTTACAATGGGAGGAACGTTAAAAGCCCAAGAGATCCAATGCGCCATCCTGCTCCCCCTGTCCAACTCACAGTAGTGAGGGGCTCCCGGGTGTGGATATGGGTCTGGTCCCAAGGCTGTGGGAGCTCCCGCTGCTGCCGCCACCACCGCCGCCGCCTTCCCGCCGCCGCGCTCTCAGTCCATCTCGGTGCAGTGCCGGCTGCCACCGCCGCGCCGAGCCCGGGAGAAGGAGGGCGGTCCCCGGATTGGTTGTGTGCAGCCCGGCGGCTCCGGGTCCGCCTCCCCGCCTCGGCCGCCCTTTCAGCACCGCGGATAGCGGCCAGCCCTTGGCTAGGAAGCTGGAGCCTCGCTCTGCCTGCGGTGGGTCGGTCAGCTAGAGCACGGCCGGCCGGGGAGCGGCGCCCCACATCCTCATTCCTCCAGCCTCCACCCTATCGGCGCTTGGAGGCTGCCTCCGCCCCCAAGGATCCGCTCCAAGAGCGAAGGGCGCCGTGCGAGGCCACCAGCCTGCCCAGGTATCAGCGCCCTCCTCCCGCCCAGCCGGCTAAACAAAGGCGAGTTCTCCGTGACCCGACACTGGCGAACGTCGGAAAACGCAGCTTAGCTCCTTAAAATGCGAGGGCATGGCCTGCAACCCGAGCCGCGGCTTAGGGCACTGTCGTGGGCCCAGAGGAGGCCAAAGAGGGCTGGCCCTTCACCTGCGCCCAGAGAGGGCGGGGCCCTTGGCGGGGCAGCAAAGAGTTAACCAGCAAGTCTCCGGAAACTAGGAGAGGGCGGGCTGTGGAGTCCCTTCCCCACCTGGAATCCAATTCCGTGCACATCTTTGGTCCCGCTCATCAATCAACCAGCAGATTGGAACGAGGTGACATCATGCACAACGCCTTCCTTCCTTGTTTTTTATTTATGTTCAAATCCCTCCCACCGCTTCTTGCTGATTAGGGCCCAGGTTCTGGCTGCCTCTGCCACAACTCAGCAACACGCCCTGGGCTACTCTCACCCCCCCTTCTCCTCTGGAACTGGGAGTGGAGGGGGCTCCCTCTGTTCCAAGTCTGAGATAACTGCCCAGGGTCTAGTCAAACAGGGGAGAAGCCACAGATCTATCTCCCACTTCATGGCTTCCCCGGGGCCTTTCTGAAGTAGATGCATAGAATCCCCCTACATTGAACTAAATGGGCAATTATTGCCTAATTCTTGAAAAACCACAACTTTTGTCTCTCACTAATTCAAGTCCAAAGACAGCTTTGCTTTTACACTTTGGAATGAGCTCAGGTCAGTGATAATAAGCGCTAACTGAGCAGGCACGGGGGTTCTGCTTGCACCTTCATGGAAGATGTTGCCACACGGAGTGCAGAACTGAAACATTCACGAAGGGCCCAGCAGGCACAGACGTGTGCACGCCTGTTCAGGAAATGTGGCAGGCACTGGGGGTGGGGGACGCAGGGGCAGGGGGTCCTGCAGTTTTAGATCAGGAAGAATCACTATCCACATGATGCCTCTGAAAAGAACAAAATCACTACCGCTACAATCTTCTGACTTATCTGTTTTTTTTTTCTTATTTGAAAATTATTTCCAAGAGTTTTTGTATTTTGTTTTTTTAAAAAAGTAGTATGCTAACTTTTTAAAAAGTAGTATGCAACCCCTGATGCCACAGTAGGTTGAGTTGTGAAGCATCGGGGCACACCAGTGCAAGTTCGATTCCTGGCCAGGGAGGGGACCCACATGGCGCAGCAGACCTCTCCTGCCTTGCCCTCTGCTCCCCTCAGCTGTGTATTTTGGTTGTTCTGCTCCCCACTCTGGCTCTGGTGAATCCTCTCACCTCCTGTGCCTCTGGCCTGCACCCCAACTCCTACATGCATAGATGAATAAATCTTTTTAAAAAAATAGTATGCCATCAAAATGCAAAGAGAAGAAACAAGTCAGCGGGAGCCAGCAGCACCGGGCACCGTGGGCTTCTTTCTGAACAGGTCACGGGCATCAGGTCGGGGACAGGGCACCCAGCCACCTTCAAGCACCCCGTCTTTGCCAAGCAGACATGCTGATACTTAGGAGGGGATTCTCAAGTTTTTTGTTGTGCATTCCCTCATTTGGAGTAGAATTTCTTGAGAATTTTGTGACAAAGTATTGCTCAATTTAATCATTTTAATTGTTTAATTTATGGCACCTTCAGCACTCACCACCTTGTCTGCATTCTCACCTTCCAGGAGACACCTTCCAGGGAGTGACGTAATGAAGTCCACTCCTACACACATACACACACACACACCCCATCACTGCACTGACGTGGTATGCCCACATTTATACTGGAGACCCTAAAAGGGTTTGGAACTGACGGAAACAATCCAAGCCATATAGCAGGATTTAAAATTTCAGATCAATTACTTAGTTATTTTCCAGGTTCTGGAGAAACCTGAAAACTAGAACACGTTCCACTGATCCTCATTCACAAAGGTTAGAAGACACATCTCCCAGGTCTTGGCCCCTGCCCCAGAGCCCAGCGGCCTCACTCTGCCCTTCTCAGGACACATTCCTGCAGACTATGCCTGCTGCTGCTGTTCACAACTAGTAGCATACCCCGGCTTCCTGGGCGTGGTCTTTACCACCAGTGATGTTGTTAAGTCCTAACCGAAGTCCACCCTGCCCCCCCCACCCCAGCTGGCATTTCACTCCCTGTGAATGCCCTGGAAACACAAGCATGTCTGTGTCTCGTCCCCTCCTCCTCCTCCCTCACAACCAGCCAGCCCAGTTCCATACGCCATCCTTAGCCATTCTTTCCTTCCTGCTGGCGACCTGGCTCTCTTCCTTTCTCCCTGGTTCACCAAGGCAGCCTCTTCCTCTTCTGTTAACCTCCTCCCTGGCTACAACTCCTCCTGAGATCCCTGGTATAGCCTGTCATTGCCTCTTCTATGAACCTAAGTTGCTACTACCCAGCTACTGACCAAGTAAGGTTCAACTTCCAAGCCTCGGACATCCTAGGTAGGCAACCTCCGCCCCTCATCCCATCTCCCAGCCCCTCTAGTTACAGCTCTACCCATTGGCCATGTCTCAAGTATTTGTATCGAGCCTCGCTGTCCTTATGAACTCCAAGCCTCTGCTCTACTGTCCTCCACCTGGTGTTCAGTTTCCTGCCCACCCACTGGATCTGCAGAATCCTTAATCTGGAAATGCTCCCAAATGCTGCTGTGGCCATTGTTGCACAGGTGATATGGGATGGATGTGAGGCAGAAACTTACCATCTGGGGACACAGCTCATCACCTTGCCCTCTGCCTCCACCTCCTTGAGCCCCCAAGCACTTCTTGCCAGTACCATGGAGATTTAGTCATTCCAGTCATCCACACTGCGGCCCGCCTGCCTCCATGCTCAGGCATCCTACCTCTCCAACCTGCCGCTTTTGTTTCTGTGGCGGCAGCAAAGTGTTCATAGTGCTCCTGAGAGGTGCTCAGCAATTCTGGAAGGAACAAACCCAGCACAGGTGATACCAAGAGTGGCATCATTGTAAATCTGCTTTGGCATTTGTCTAATTCTCTCTCTCTCAAGACACACACAAAACCCCGCTGCACCCCTGGGCCACTTCCTGCTTAGCCAGAGGAACCACGAACCCTCTCTTTGTGACCCTTGCCAGCGGGCAATAGAGACAAGGCTGAAAAGGCATCCCGCAGTGTGCTAGTACACAGCTGTGTTCAGGACCCTGCAAACCAAACAGGGCAAATCGGAACCCACCAAACAGGCTGCGTGGCCTTTTCTCACTATAGTAATGCCTCAGACACAGCTGCTGGCAGCGACTGCTCCATGAAAGTAGTAAGGAAATGGGCAAGAAACAATTCATTCCATTCTTCAGAATGGAAGATGCATTTGCCACCTCCATCAAAGCAGTAACTGACATTACACTAGAACAAAGCAAACTGGCAACCAGCTTTGTAAAAGTATCATCTGTGAAATCAGCTCTGTCACATTTTAACTAAGAAATCTGTGTCAAGTCACTTTCTCACTTTAGGCCTCCCCATTCCTTATCTGTAAAGGAAGGCACTGGATTAACCAATTCCTGCAATCTCCTTTAGCTCTGTAAGCCCAATGGCTCTTCATAAATAAATCATTGCCTGTATAGCCAGCGATTTTTTGACAAGGGTGCAAAGACCATTCAATGGGAAAAGGACAAATGGTTCCGGAAAAACTGGATATCCGCATGCCAGAGAATGAAGTCAGACCCTTACCTCATGCCATAAAAAAAATTAGCTCAAAGTGAATCAAAGACCTAAATATAAGTTCTAACACAGTAAAATTACTAGAAGAAAACAGAGGACAGAAGTCCCATGACCCTGAATTTGGCCATGATTTATTGGTTCTAACAGCAAAGGCAGGGACAAAAAAGAGAAAAATTGGACTTCAGAAAAATTAAAAACTTTTGTGTATCAAAGAATATCATCAACAGAGCAAAAACTCGACAGAATGGGAGAAGCTATTTACAAGCCATGTATCTGGTAAGGGACTGATAAGCAGAACATATATATATAAAAAAACCAACCCGAAAGTTCAACCACCACCACCAACCAAAAATGAACCAAGAACGTGAAGAAACATTTCTTCAAAGGAGATACACAAATGACCAATGATCATATGAAAAGGTGTTTATTATCACTAGACATTAAATAAATGCAAATCAAAACTAGAATGAGATTGCCTCAAGTCCATTAGGATGGCTACTTCTAAAAAAACCAAAAACAACAAAAAAAAAAAACAGACAGAAGATACACGTAGGCAAGAAGGTGGAGAAACTGGTGCAGCTGCTACAGAAGACAGTATGGCAGTTCCTTAGAACATTAATAATCGAATGATCATGTGATCAAGAAATTCTACTTCTGGGTAGATACATAAAAGAATGGTTTTACACAGTTCCACATTCATAAGGGCATTATTCACAATAGCCAAAGGAGAAAGCAAGTGCCCATTGACGGATGAATGGAGAAGTAAAATGGAGCATATACATATAATGGAATACTATTCTACCTTTAAAAAGGAAAGAAATTCTACATATGTTATATATAACAAGAATGAACCTTGAGGAAATATGCTAAGTTAAATTAGTCACAAAAATACAAAGAAAAATACAAAAATATTATTATGCTTAGTCACAAGGTAGTCAAATTCAAGGAGAAAAATAGTAGAATGGTGATTGTTGGGGGCTGAGGAGTGGGGAATAGTTATTGCTTAACTGGTACAGGATTTCAGTTTTGCAAAATGAACAGAGTTCTGGAACGGATGGTGGTGATGACAACATAAATGTAGTTAATATCACTCAATCACACACTTAAAGATACTTGGTCACGAAAATTTTATGTTAGGTGCTCTGATAAAAATGTTTAAATCTGGGCCTCCCTGGTGGCGCAGTGGGTTAAGCAACACTATGAAGCAGGACTCAGCCACTGTAGCATGAGTTCAATCCCTGCCGCTGGCCAGGGAGGGGACCCACATGGCTCAGCAGACCTCTCCTGCCTCGCCCACTGCTCCCCTCAGCAGTGTGCTTCAGTCAGTCTGCCTGTTCTGTTCCCCACTCTGTCTGATGAGCCCTCACCTCCCGCTACTCTGGCCTGTACCCCAGCTCTTGTAAGCATAAATAAATAAATCTTTAAAAAAATGTTTAAATCAAATACACACATACATAACTCTTATATGTATATGTATATAATTTCTGATCTGAAGTATATATATTAAAAAAGAATGGAAGAGAGTTTAAAATAACATTAGTAATCGGATGAGCTGTGCTATACAAGGAGTAAAACAAAAAAATTAGAAAAATAAATAAATTCAACTCCTAATACCACCCTGTAGCCTTGACTGGCCAAGGGAGTCCTAGTTAGGTAAACCCAGTCCAGGAGACCAGTAACCACCAAACAGTCACATCCACTTTCTTGTGTCCTCACATCGCATGGTAAGTTCTCAAAGACTTTAAGTTTCCCCAGCAGAAAGCCCATGGGCAGTCAGGGCAACAAAAGAGAAATGTAAACCTTCAAAAATACATACAGATGGTGACATGTCAAGACTCAGTAAGATGAGTCTCTTGGCATAGCAAGTGTGTCCTAAGCAATCTGATTGGCTGTAGAAACTAACTTCAAAATAATGATGTCTAATGGGAATTTCAACAGAATTGGACAGCTATAAAAAAAGAAATAACCAGCTGGACATTCTAAGGCTTAAAAATAGGGTATCTGAAATTAAGAAGCCACTGGCTAGGCTTCCTAGCAGGACGGATAAAGCAGTAAGCAGGGTTGATGAACTCAAAGCCCGGTTAAGAGAAAATTTCTGGAGGGGAAAAATAATAGAAATGATAAAACAGAGCATAAGAGACACATGTCAAAAGATTACCATACATTGGAGTCTTATAAGGGGAAGGGAGAAGAGAGAACAAGTTAGATGCATGAAATAACTAACAAGCATGAATTTTCCCAAATCTGGTGAAAGACATCAGCCCACAGATTCAGGAAGTTCATTCAGCAAGCTCCAAAAAGGGAAATATAAAGCAAACCTCACTGAGGCACATTTCACAGTCAGTTCTAAAAGCTGAAAACAGAAAATCTTACATGTAGCTGGAGATAAAAAGATATTTCATTTCAAAGAAGTAGTATTAAGATTCAAGAGCGTCTTTACAATATCAAATATAGAAGACAGAAGACAAAAAGATCTTTAAAGTTTAAAAAGGAGGGAAAAGAGGAAAGAAGGAAGGGAGGGAGGGAGGAAGGGAGGAAAGATGGAAGGAAGGAAGGAAGGAAGGAAGGAAGGAAGGAAGGA